>CAIGRT010208031.1:0-15666 GCA_903798405.1 Fraxinus platypoda
CGAATTGGGGATTCGTCAAAACGATCACAGGCAAGCTCGATCATGGTTTATTGGTCGACAGATAATGCATAAATTTTAGGACCTACAGAAGATTTACAGACTTGCGACATCATTAACGACATCCGTCGTGAGAGTCATGAGCTACAAAAAGGCTTGAAAGGTTAAAGAATGTGTATTGGAGAATTTGATGGGTTCAGCCGAGGAGAGTTATGCTAAATTGACTAGGTATTTTCATAAGATAGGGATAACTAGTCCTGACTCGACATTCTATATTGAGACTAATGGTGAGAATCACTTCAAGTATTTTTCCGTGGCTATTGGACAATGCATTCGGGGATTTTGTAATTCAATGATCCCTTATTCTAGTCGACAATACATCCCTAAAAGCTACCTACGAAGGCAAGTCGATTATTACTATATATCAAAATGTCAACATCCAAATTTACCCTCTTATATTCGGTACAGTCGATGTCTAGAATGATCTAACGATGCGTTAGTTCTTCACAAAGTTGGGAGAAGTAATTGGAGACATTGAAAATCTTACATTTGTAACTGATTAGGAAAACACTACAATAATTGGTATCGCTAAAGTTTTTTTTCCGAGCACATCAAGGTTATTGTATATACCATGTACAAGGCAACTTGAGAGTTAAATATCGGGGTGATGTCATCATTGTATTGTTTGGGAGAGACTTACATTTTCGAAGAGTTTAATAAGTTAATGGTCGAAATAGAAAATAAATCACATGATGCATAGGAGTATCGAACGGTGAAGATGGGGATTGAACATTGGGCACGATCACATTTTTCAAGATGTCGATACAATATGATGACATCACATACTATGAAGTTGCTTAATGCATTATTCACGAAGGATCGAAAGTTACCAATTTTCGCAATAATTGAGCACATTCGTAACAAAAATAGTTTCATAATAGACATACTGTATCACAGGGTTGCACAAGCATGCTAACCCCAGGTTAGGAAAATAAAATCTTCAAGATTCTTGAGGTAGCGAGAAAGGTACATGTGGAATCACTGGATTAGTTCGCTTCTTCGTAAGACGTGGACGCAATATCGGATACATCTAGATTTAAATGATAACATCTGCATGTGTAGACAATTTCAGTTGGAGAATTTTCCATGTGCGCATGCAGTCGTTGAGGCTTTCCACCACACACCTTATGCATTCATTATTACACGTCTAATTTTGGAGAGCAATGTATGCCGAAACTATATTTTCAATAAAGCTTAGTGGGAACTACATTCTCCCACTTAATAACTTGTTGCCACTCGAAATCAAACCGCGTACTCATAGACATATAGTTTTTTCGACCACGTAAGTACGGCGGTGCAACGTAACGAGACATACTCATCAATTTTGTACAAGTCAGATTCCCCTATATAACAATTCTATGGATATGTAATATACACTTAAATCATGTGTAATTTCTATAGTACTATATTTTTCGTAATCTTTGTAATTATAGTACTTAGTTTGTTTCGTTAATATTTTTGTACTAAAATATGCAATTAAATATAATTACAGTTATTTATACAATAATTATACAATTAAATTTTAAGAAAGCTAGATCAAGATAGATTAAAAAGAAAAAGACGTTCGGACCGCCTATTAAGGCCCGCTGCTCTAACGATATCTAATGGCTAGCGAGTGGAGAGCTCACTGAAATGAGTGCTCGACTGGCGAGCTGGCATCTAGCAAACCGCCTTTTTTCATTATAGCTTAATCTAACTTTCAATTGGTCCCCAAACTTTTTTCACCATTTTTCGCTATTTTTTTTAATAATCAATTTTTTTTCAGTTGTTCTTTCATCTTCCAATTGCATCAAATCGAGTCTATTTAATCTTCGATCATCATTTTATGGTCCGAATCAACTATTAAAAAGTTGTAATTAGATCCCCAAACTTTGTTTCTCACCATTTTACTATCATATTTTTTTCGAATGATCCTTCATCTTCCAATTGCATCCAATTGAATCTATTTAATCTTCGATCATTGTTTTGTGGTCCGAATCAACTTACAAAGCTACAATTAGGTCCCCAAAGTTTTTTTTTTTTACCATTTTAATATCATTTTTTTAATCAATCCTTCATCTTTCAATTGCGCCCAATCGAGTCTATTTAATCTACGATCATCATTTTATGGTTCGATTCAACTATTAGAAAGTTGCAATTAGGTCTCCAAACTTTTTTTTTCGCTAATTTGTTTGTGAATCTTTTTATTCTAGCAATTACTTATACAATTAAATATATTAACAATTAAATATACAATTACATTAAAACACGAGTCACAATTAAATAAATAATATTTACATTTAAAAAAATAATATACAATATAATATCGATCACAATTGTATTCATACAAATCAGACACTAACTTAATCATCCATTATCCATGTAAGTTTGGTTGATCAACACTTTACTATGTTCGATGCTAAAAAATTCTATGTACTTGATTGTGAACATTCCACAATCACCCATGTACTTAAATTATAATATGTTAGTTGAATAATATATAACTAAAAACTAAATTTACAAAAAAAAACTTACGATATTCCTTATTTTATCATCGTCCTCTTCCTCACAACTGCTAGTCTATATGCACTGTAATGTTAATTGCCCTAGCATTCATGGAAAAAAATGATCGCCATCGGCTCTAGTATATGCTCATGCTGACCCTGTGTATGATAGCTATGATTGGAGTCGTATATGTACATCGTCAAATTAGTGAATACGATCTCAACTGCAAAGTAGAGTGAGTTCGCGATTATTGAAATGTACAGATGTATACAATCCATCCATGACTTTCCCAATCTTGGCTAAAGCTATATCATACACTCTTGCATGTAATCATGCTCGTTTTGGTCAAATTGGAGCATGGTATGCTGAATGTTAATGACACATGTAAACCCGTAGCTCAGGATAACTTGGTGGAACGTCAAATGATTTCGGGTGTCTTTGAGCCTGATCGTACAAAAGTTCCATAGCCGATTGGCATGCTACAATGGGAAAAAATAAAAAAAGAAATTAAATTAAATTAACAACCAATTATGTGACAACGAAAATGAACTTACATTGTCGGCGAGCCACGCTACCTTCGTCATCACATCCTCAAACCATTTTTTAGCGTTTGATATAAGACCCTATCTCGTAGCTAACTCTAAAAATAAAAAAAAAAATGTCAGAAAACACATAGATGAGTTAGTTTACTTTTGGCAAAACCATAAAATACTTACTCAGTGTCTAAGACTATTGAACCAGCCATCGAATGCTTTCTTCTTAATCAGGTTGACCTCATGAAAAATATTTGTGAACATACCGTCCACAAACATCCTTTTCTTCACCTCAACCATGAAGGGAGAAATAATTAATGTGACGGCAATCTCGTCCTCTTGTCGACCACCTGCTCCGGCAAGTCAACATTACACTTCGTCGCCTCTATCGTCCCCTCTGGTAAAACTTCACATCCTCCATCATGTCGGGCATCCTCTCATCCTCTGTGAAATCCTATGTCACCCCTTCTATCACAAACACCACCACTCCCTTTCAAAAGCCCAAGAATAACTAACCAAGAGGTGGTGAATTTGTTTTTAAAACATTTTCAAAAAATTAATCTAAATACAAGCAAGTAAAGACTAAACAAATTAATTCAAGTAATAAACGCAAATATGAAAGCGACAAGTAAAAGAGATGAGATGATACAAACGATATAATTGTGAATGTTCGATCCAAAGTAATGTTCTACGTCCTCCGTTACCAAACTCTCCGACATAAGTAAGCATTTTCACTATATTGATTGATTTATGGTACGATCAAATCCTTTACAACGCTTTCGGTGATTTACATACAAGGAGCATCAATCCTTATACAATATTGAGTTTTACGGGGACCTCAATATGACCCACACTATTGAGCTTTACTGGACCTCAATATAATCCAAAAGTATAGCAAAATAATTTTACAATGACTCTTGATAAATGATACAAACGAATTAAGTACTAAGAGGGGATAACACTTCAATAAATAGCAACGAGTGATAGCTCAAGTGTTAGATGAAAACTTCGATGAATATGATAATTAAAACTTAGATTCAATCAATCAAAGTTTTTAATGAGAAGATGAAGAAAAATTAAATGTAATTTAAGTTCAAAAATCTTTTCAAAATATTTCTCTCTTTAAATGAGTGATAGCAATAAATTAAGTTCTAAGAGAGATATGAGAAACTTTGATGAATATGATAATTAAAAGTTTGATTCAATCAATCATAGTTTTCAATATGAAGAAGTAAAAGCAAATAGATGTAATGTAAGTTCAAAACATTTCTTCAAAATATATTTCTCTTTTATGAATGATAAAAAAAATGAGTTAAGAACAAAAATATAGATAAAAAACTTCGATAAAAATGATGAAAAGAGTTTGAATCAATTAAAGTTTTTAATATGAATAAATAAATAAAATAGATGCAATGTATGCTTAAAGAATTCTCTCAAAATATATCTCACTCAATGCTCTTGAAACACTTATGAAGAATGGAAAGAGTGAGAGGGTATTTATAGAGTTCAAATAGCAAAATATTCTGTCGAATCGGACAACCAACCAGACGTCTACTTTTGGATCCGGACGACCAAAATAACCATCGTGCTTATGAAACCTAACGGTAAAAATTCTGACTATTGCATCAATCGGATGTTCGCCTTCCACAAGAAAGATTTTGCAAAACTTTTTGGGGATCCGGACTTTCGCATACTCAAACCAAACGTCTAGCTGTTTCGGCCGATTTTCCCCGTTTTGACCCCATTTGATTCGATTTGAATATTTTGACAAATGTTGACTTTTGGAAAGTGTTTTTAACTAGTTTTCAAGGTAAGTGATGTTTTAAAAATATGATCTAAGTTCAACCATCATTTTGAAAATCAATTTTACATTTGATCAAAACATTTTATATAAGTGATAATCAAAATAGCTTTTAGTGCACAAAGTGATTTTTGAAATTTTATCATTCATTGCTAAAGATCAACGTATTAGTACCTTTATTACATTTAAACTAAGAATTCTAGTCTTTGATCTTGTTTCGAAGTTTGGTCTTAGGCTCTCATCTTGATTTTTCATTGACATTTGGCTCTTAAACTCTTAATCTTGATCTTTCTTTTACGTTTTTCTTTTAAGATATTTTGACGGCGATTGATCAATTTATCATTGAATGCTTTGAAAACTATAATCACTTTAAATTCAATTGTTAGTAAACAAGATTAACTTATTTGTTATAATCAAAACTTTAAGGTTATAATCAACCACATTCAACAATTTTCCCATTTTGATTATGACAAACAAGATGATTTGCAAAGTAATGTCAACAGGGAATAAAGAATAAGGATCTCACATTTAAAGCACATTCCTCTATCTTTTACAAACCAATTGTCATCTATTTAAAGCATATCAAATAGTAGATGCTTCAAAGTATATCATTTAATCATTCAAAGCATATCATCTCACCTATCTTGCCCCTTATCAATGTTTTTCAAATATATCTTACTCAATTTCCCCTTTTGGCATAAGCAAAAAGTAGTACATATAAAAGCAAGAGTATGACATATAAGATTAAAACTTTAAATCAATCATAAGGAATAATAACATTCCTCCTTAATCAAGATGCCAAATATATGCAAATTTAAACAAAAAGATAATCATCACATTTTTAGTAAAACGCTAATGAAGACATGGGTAATGAAATGACAAAAGCATAATCAATTGAAGCGTTTATATATATTTGGCACATAGAATCAATCATGTAAGAATACAATTTAGCCACATATTTCAAATTCATAATTAATTCCCAAAGTTCTTCAAATATATGAAAATCTATCAAATGCTAGAGGTTTAGTGAGAATGTCAGTCAATTGAATTTCCGTATTCAAAAATTCTAATACAATATCCCCCCTTTTTTAGGTGCCTATGATACCATAGACGTAATGTTTTAGTGCCACTAAGATATCTAAGAATTCGTAATACTGCACTAAGGTGTGATTCTCGAGTATTGGGTTGAAATCTAGCATATAATCACACACTAAACATAATAAAACATAATATCGAGTCTACTTGCCCCTAAGTAAATGATAGATCTGATCATACCTCGATATTTTGTTATATTTATGGAAGTATCTTTATCATCTTTGTTCAATTTGATTGATAAGCTCATTAGAGTATTCGTTGATTTCAACTCTTTAATTTCAAACTTGTTGAGCATGTTCATGATGTATTTTGTTTGACTCAATTTCTTAGGTAGAGATTGATCACTTTGTACTTCGGAAGATTCTTCTTCGTCTTGTGGCATAATTACTTCTTTCTCGTGTTGATCTTCAACATCTTTAGGATCTTCTTTGTTTTGATTTTGAATATTCATTTGCTTAAAATGAATCTCGAAACCCATATCATTAACAGTACATTTCTCTTGATCAAGATAATTAGATTCATAAAAAATGACATGCATGGATTCTTCAACAACTAAATCTTTTGTTGAAGATTCAATAAGTATTGCTCGTGGATGAATAACCAAGAAAAAAAAGTCCAATATCGGACTTTGAATCAAATTTCTCAAGTGTTTAAGATAAAACATTTACCACCAAACACTTTAAAGTAACTAATATTGGGAAGTCTATTTTTTTTTTAAAAAAAGTTAATTTGGAATTTTTGTTTTCTTTTGACCCACCAAAACTCTATATACAATATAGCAAGCTGTATTAATGGCTTCAGCCCAAAAATATTATGATAAACCATTTTCATAGTTCGAGCTATTTCTTGCAATATGTGATTCTTCATTTCTATTATACCATATTATTGAGGACTTCTAACAACTAAGAAATTATATTTATAGCCATAAATTTTGCAAAAAAAATAAAAAATCATCAAATGTAATATTGTCAAATTCTCCGCCATGAATACCCCAAATTGTAGTAATAATGTACCCCTTTTCATTTTGAATCTTTTTACAAAAATGTTTAAAGACATTCAGTACTTCATGTTTTAGGTTAAAAAATAGAGTCCAAGTAAATCTAAAAAGGTCATTGACAATGACGAATGTATAATTTTTACCATTTAATCTTAAAGTTCTAAATGGTCCAAAAAAATCCATGTGGAGAAGTTGTAAATGTTTTGTAGTTAAAGAGTGTTGAGAGAACTCTTCACATGTTTTCCAAATTGTTGTGCATCACAAATTGTCTTTTTCAAATTTGGCAAACCTTTAACAAAACAATTTTTTTTTTTTTGGGAATATTTGAAAATAGGTTCATGTAAACATGATCTAATCTTCTATACCACAATCAAATATCATCTTTTAAACTTGATAAACATTTTTCTTCACTTTCAAACTCAATGTTTATGAACTAAACATCCTTACTTCAGCTACCTATAAACATCATTAATATAGTATCCTCAATAAGACACTTAGAAGAATCATATTTGATATGATTACCATTATCGTACAATTGGATAATACTAAATAAATTATGTTTAAGGTTATTTGCTAAGAGCATATTTTCAATAAAGATAGATGAATGACAATCAATAATTCCAATGTCAATAACTTTTCCTTAGACACTATCTCCAAAAGTATCATGACCACCATCATTATTTATGAAGCTTGACAATAAAGTTTGATCTCCAATCATGTGTTTTGAGCATCCACTATCAAATAACCATTTCCTCTTAATTTTCTTTGATACCTATAAAAATAATTCAATTTTTGTTCTTTAGTACACATACAACTATGGGTCCTTGATTGTTAGTGTTTGTGGATTATGAATCCACTTGTGTTAGCTTTCAAAATGCAACCTCTTTTTGATTGAACAATTAAAATTCATATATTCATTTTTATTGCAAAAACTACATGTACTATTTGAAAGAAGGGAAGTAGAAGCTTTAACAAATAAATTTTTAAGAGACTTTTGTTTCAAAAATGATTTATANTTTTGTTTCAAAAATGATTTATATCAAATTCCTCCTTTATCAAAAGCACATTTTCATTCACCAAGTATAAGATCAAAATTTTTCTTGCTTTGAGTAAATTTGTGAACAGTTTGAAACAAATCTAAAATATTTTCTTGTAAAGAAGAGTTATCCTTAATTAAAAAAAATGTAATTAACTTTTTCTTTTTCAAAATCATTTTGAGTTTTCAAAAGTTTTTTTTACTTCTTTTTCCAATAAAGAATTTTTCTTTTTGAGAATAAAATGATTTAGAGTAAGTTTCTTGATCATAAAAGGTAAACAATTCATCATATCAACAATTTTCATTTGAATTTATCTCGTTTTCAATAGCCATGAAGCACATGTTGGCAATTTCCTTTTGACTTTCATCTTTTTCGTGGTCATCATCATCACTTTCATCCCATGTTGATTGAAATTCTTTCTTTTTGATAAATCTTTTTTTGTTTGGACATTCGATTCTCATGTGACCGGGTTTGTCACAATTATAGCAAACAATCTTATCACTCTTCTCTTCGCCCTTTTCTTCTTTTATTTGAAATCGTCGATTTTGCGAAGTCCCCTCCAATTTTTGACAAGAAGAGCTAGGTCATCAAGTTTTTTTATCATTCAGAATTTTGCATGAAGTGCCTTCATCAATTAGGGATTTTAAAGCAATTTGGCATCTTTCATCTTCTTTGCTTTTCATTCTTTTCATCTTTGTCTCGGTGCGATTTAGCTCACATGTCATCAATGTTCCATAGAGCTCTTCCAATGTATGTGTTGATATCTTTAGTGTTTTCTATCAACATTCTCAATGAGCTCCAATTTTCCGAGAGAGACCTAAGCATTTTGCTCACAAGTTCACAACAATAAAATTTTCTACCAAATTCTTTAAGATCATTAACAATATCGGTAAAACAGGTAATCATATCAACAATGGTTCATTTTGCTTCATGAAGAAATTTTCAAAATCTTTAATTAAAAGATTTATCTTAGTTTCTTTCACTTTGCTAGTATCAAACATGAGTGACTTCTAATGTGTACCAATTATCATATGCGGAATGACATGTACTGATACGACTAAATTAATTTCTATCTAAAGCACGGTAAAGTAGATTTTTTGCTCTAATATTTGAAGATAATTTTCTTTTATTCTCTTCATCATAGTCCTCCATAGGTTTAGAAATTATGTGATCCGATTTACCATCATCTTTAATAACCTTTTTAGGCACATAGGGACCAAATTCAATAACTTCCCATACATTATAATTTATAGATTGAACATAAATCATCATCATAACTTTCCAATAATTATAATATGTGCCATCAAAAAGGGAGGACGATTTACAAAATGTCCCTCAATGTTTTGAAGATTGTGGTTAGCTATTACTCAAGATTGTGAAATTTTTAAAAATGAACACTTTGCTCTGATACCAATTGAAAGTCCAAGAATAACTAACCAAGAGGGGTGAATTAGTTTTTAAAACTTTTCGAAGAATGAACCTAAATTCAAGCAAGCAAATACTAAACAAATGTATTTAAATAATAAGCGCAAATATGAAAGCGAAAAGTAAAAGGGAAGAGATTATGCAAACAATATAATTGTGGAGGTTTGATCTAAAGCAATGATCTACGTCCTCCGTTATCAAGCTCTCCGATACCAACAAGGTCTTTTCACTATATTGATTGACTTATGGTATAATCCAACCCTTTACAATGCTTTCAGTGACTTACAAACAATAAGCACTGATCATTATACAATATTGAACTTTACGGGACCTCAATATGACCCACAAGTATAACAAAATAATTTTACAATGAATCTCCTCTCTTAATAAATGATACAAACGAATTAAGTACTAAGAGAGGCTAACATTTCAATAAATAGCAACAAATAATAGCTCAAGTGTTAAATGAAAACTTTGATGAATATGATAATTAAAATTTAGATTCAATCAATCAAAGTTTTTCAATGAGAAGGTGAAGAAGAATTAAATGCAATTTAAGTTCAAAAATATTCTCAAATATTTCTCTCTTTTAATGAGTGATAGTAATAAATTAAATTCTAAGAGAGAAGAAACTTTGATGAATATGATAATTAAAAGTTTGATTTAGTCAATCATAATTTTCAATATGAAGAAGTGAAAGAAAATAGATGCAATATAAGTTCAAAACATTACTTCAAAATATATTTCTCTTTTATGAATGATAAAAAAAAAATGAGTTAAGAATAAAAAGAGAAATGAAAAACTTTGATGAAGATGACGAAAAAAGTTTGAATCAATCAAATTTTTTGATATGAATAAATAAATAAACTGAATGCAATATAGGCTTAAAGAATTCTCTCAAAGTATATCTCACTCAATGCTCTTAAAACACTTAAGAAGAATGGAAAGAGTGAGGGTATTTATAGAGTAAGTAAAATACTCTGTCGAACCGGACAACCAACCGGATGTCCGCCTTTGGATCCGAACTACTAAAATAGCCGTTATGCATATGAAATCTAATGGTAAAAAAATCCGATCATTGCATCAACTAAACATTCGCATGGATGAACCGTAAGGATGCCTTTCATGATTTTATAGAGAAAGATTTTGCAAAACTTTCTGGGGAATCGAACGAGCAATTGGGCATCCGCATGCTCAGATCGGACTTCCGATCGTTTCGGCTAATTTTTCCCTTTTGGACCCCATTTGAATATTTTGACAAATGTAGACTTTTGAAAGGTGTTTTTAACTAGTTTTTAAGGTAAATGATGTTTTAAAATATGATATAAGTTCAAACATCATTTTGAAAATCAAATTTACTTTTGATCAAGACATTTTATGCAAGTGATATCAAAATAGCTTTTAGTGCACAAAGTGATTTTTGAACTTTTATCATTCATTGCTAAAGATCAAAGTATTAGTACCTTTATATTTGAACTAATAAATCTAATCTTTGATCTTGCTTCGAAGTTTGGCTCTTAGGCACTCATCTTGATCTTTCATTGACATTTGATTCTTAAACTCTTGATCTTGATCTTTCTTTGATGTTTGTCTTTTAAAATATTTTGACGATGATCAATCAATTATCATTGAATGCTTTGAAGACGATAATCAATTTAAATTCAATTGTTAGTAAAGAAGATTAACTTTTTTGTTATAATCAAAACTTTAAGATTATAATCAACCATAGGTCAACACTTCCATCATCCCCTCCATCACCATCACATCCTCCTTCACCCTTCGCCATCCACTTCTTCACCAACGACATAGGTCTAATCCACACATCAATAGTATTATTCGACGATCACCCTTATTCGTCATACCATCCGTCACGGTCATTGCTAGTCCCTCTGTCACAGACACCGCCAATCCCTTCATCATACCCATCATCATATCCACCTTCACCTCATAATGCTTCGAATTTATACCGTAGGCCTACTACATCGCGTTATAGCGCTGCGATCTAATTAAAAAGGTCTCTTATATCGCATCATAGTGTTTCTACATCATGTCTAGGTCTCCTACTTCGACTCCTAACTCCTGTCGTACCGTTCCTTAACTCCTATTATAGCCCTCCTAACGTTTGTTGCAGCAGCGCTTCTATGCCTTATCTAATAACTCTAGTCAAGTGCCTACGTAGGCATTCAAACAAATCATCTATATAATATCTATACTGCACATGCTCAAATTGGGTATAGGAGATCTCTTCGGTGAAGGTGACCTTTTCGATAGAGGAGATATTCGGAGCGGAGGTATCGTCGTTCAACTAGATGACACTCCTTCACAAATAAGAAAATTAACCATTTATAATTTTATTATAATATTACAACACAAAATGGTAATCAATAAATTATATTAAATTAACATACCCATCTCCATTTGGTACGAAATCAGGCAATGGATCGGCTTGAGTAGGCAAAATAGATAATTAATGCACGTACGTCTGATTCTCCTCCTCCATTGACGTGGTTAACTTGGCGTGGACTTCGAGCTGACATATTGACATTTCAACGAGTTAATGACCATGTATTGAGCCGATAAATGGACATACAATATATATTTCAAATGTATAGTACTCACCTGAGGATGGTCGAGAATAACGACAAGTCTTTGGCATTTAGCTTATCGTGTGCTCGCCAATGATGCATCCGAGTATAGCTTGTCTCCTTTTTGGTCGTCCATCTATCACCCAATGCGGGGATAGTCTCGTATGCTCATTTCTACAACAGTTACAATTATTATGTATATAAATTTAATTAAAAAATTAACATTTATTAGGTTAAACATTTACGTACAAGGCCAACGAAAAACCATTTGCATCATACCTATGGCGTATCGAATGCACCCTTATGAAGACATGTAGCATATCCAAATAACATCTCCAACCTTATGGATACTTGTTGAACGCATCAATGTTATCAATAACGTCCAATGAAAAATGATCATTCGACGTATTACGGTGTTGACATCTCAGTACACTCTCCAGGATAAACATCAATCCCAACTTTAATTTGTCCAACATGTGGGAGCATCTCCTAAATGCATACTCTAACTGTGGCGGTGTAACAGTCGATTGTCTACCAAAATATTCATTCAGCAGCCTTTTATTTTTCGTAATATGGGGCCTCGTTACTTCTTTACTCGTACATTTTAATCTTATGATGAAGGCAAACTTAAATATCGAGAATCTAGCTACCTTTTTGTCCCTATCTCAAAATGCAACGAATCACCATCAACTTGCTTAAGCAGCCGAAGTAATAATGCCTTAACAATCTGACCTAAAAATTGCATCTGGCTCAATGGATAGAGGGGCCATACATAAGACTAGCGTAAGCAAGACATATTTGATTGCTCATTATACTTTGACATGCTTCTTTGATTGCTCATTATACTTTAAGTTGGTCAAGTATTGGCCACTAAATTTCTCAAAATGATGTCGAGATGATATGGAAAAAATGGATCATGCTTATGTTATGTGTTTGGAGAGTTCTTTCCAAGCTGAACATTTTATTGAATTATTTCGCTAATGGAATATATTAAGGAAGACAATCAAATCAAACTCGATTATCATTCTCTATCGGTAGTTTTACCTAAATTTTGTTTAATTGTGTAACTACAGTTTATTTGAATTCACTTAAGGTGACTTCATCCATACATAACCATTTGAAATGTTATGCCATTTTTAAAATATTTTATTTTATTCCATGCGTAGAAGATCATGCGACATTAATGGGACCAACAATATAAAAATATGTTATCCTATCAATATTGTATGAAACTCTAAAAAATATGCAAGTATATTATCAAGTGGACACATTCAAACATATTAAACTCTTAATGAATTGCAATATAATTCCAAAAATACTTGAATTTTCGACTCTACCATTCAGCATGACAACTATATCATATTGTCGAGTATCTTTCATTAAGATGTTTTATTAGAAAGTTAAGATCCATCTAGATGAACTACTACCAAAAATCTATTTGTATATATTATCCGATACTTTCAAAAAATCCACCAAAAATACTATCATTATTCAATACTTACACTCAAAAACATTTGCATCAATAAAAAACATCTGGAGCAGACATCTTTGTTCAATTGCACAGATCTTTGCACCTAGGGCTTCTTCGAATTGGAGATGCAGTGTGTTATGACTAGCTGTCATTGGCGAAGAGGTAAATGGTCTTTCATTTGGCAGGGTGGATTATCTACTATTCACTCTGTCTGGAGTTAGTTTTCCCTACAATGTGAGATCTTGTAGTTAGTTAAACAGTTTGATTCGGAGTTTATGCACATATATTTATATACCTTCCTCCCAATAGCCAGGATCTTCTCTCTTTTAGATGGCACGGCTCCAGCGACGTGTTGAACCGCTCCTAAATGGGACAAGAACTGGTTAGTATACATTACTAAGCATTGGAAATAATTTATGGCATCTGGAGCATCGCGCCTTGCGTGATATCTTTTGTTGTGCTTTTGCCCCACCACAGAGGAAACGTGTCATCACGACCCGTCGCTTTCTTGAGAATTTAGACTTCCCTTGTAAATGTTGAATGTATTCTTCTTCAGTTCCATTCTTTCTCTATTTTTGTGTCTTTCCATTTTGTTTAACTACCCATTTAGGAGCATCAATTAGAGGGACATCCACAGTTGGCCATAGAGAAAAGCTGCTCATTTGATCGAGTTTGATTTAATTGTGTACCGTCCTATATACCACCAGTGAAATAATTCAATAAAATGTTTAGCCTTGAAATAACTTTCTAAAACACAGAAAATAAACAAGACCCATGTTTCCATATCATCTTGACTTCACTTTGAGAAATTTACTGGCCAAACTCGATTAGTTCAAAGTATAGTGAGCAATTAAAGATGTCTGCCAAAATATAATGAGCAATTAAAGACGCCTTGCTTACGTGGCTTGTCCATCTTCCGTGATTGGGTATCTAACGGTAATCGGCTGCGAACTATGAAATTTCTGCCATATCAGCTATCCTTCAGTGATGCGAAATGAAAGTGATTCTAGTGAATAACGTCTGACACTTTGAAAAATTTAGTGGTCAAAACTCAATATCTTAAAGTATAATGAACAATCAAAGATATCCACCTATGTTTAGTGATTATTAGGACAATTAACTCTACATGCTCTTTCGTTGAGTAATTAATTTTTTTTTAAATTAAAATTAAGATAATATTCTTTGTAAAATTCATTATTTTGCAAATCAATGCTCCCATCTTGAGATTGACACTTCAAAGCAATATCTTGGAAGGACAACCCTTTTTTCCATTTAAAGCTAAAATGAGCTACCTAGCTAATGTAGTCAAATAGGACGGGCCGACATGGCCTATCTAGGATCAGCCCGAAAAAATGACTCGTAAATCGGCCTACTTAAGCCCAAAAAAAGACCCATGAATCAACCCATAATTTAAGTGGGCTGACTCGCAAACCGAAAAATGTAAAATTCGATTAGCGAAATATCCCCGATTTAATAATAGATTTGGACCATTTTGATTCATGACTTGGTGTCAAGGACCGCAGCTTCAACTAGCTCCTTGACCAGCACATTGTAAATATTTTATTTCAATTGTAAAATAGATGTGATATTGAAAAAGTTTAGTATGATTCCTCGAAATTTAAATGTCTAATCCTATCATTTAGGTTTTTGTTCAGAATGCTATTATAAGGGGTATTAGTCTTTCAAACTTTCTAGTGTTCGCCCCTTGCACTAGCCATTGTAATTTCATACTTTTATCAATTGTAATTTCTAGCTTTCAAGCAATCAATGATCAATTTACATTTAATGCGTTTCAATTTCTGTTGCAAACTTTCTATAAATTGTAATCAAATTTTCCTACGTCCCGAAACGATCGAGAGAAGGCGGAAGGTAGTCTAGTGGAGCAGACTACTGCCGCACAATGTCCCTTTCTGTGTCAAGAAGAAAGGCACCCCGTGAAAGTTGGTATCATAGTTGCGACTCAAGACCCTGGATAAGAAAACTATGGATCCAATTGAATCAAACATCACGAAGGTGGTAGATCCTCAAAAGAGGAACACGACACAGCACGTGGATACGCTTGAGATGATAACTTGGGCTTTGCCACGGATAACCTCGAGGAAAAAGTCGAGGAGGCAGAGGCGAAAATTCGTGAATTACACATCCAGCTGGATGAAAGTCGAATGGCTTGCACAGCAATGA
>CAIGRT010208041.1:0-14862 GCA_903798405.1 Fraxinus platypoda
AAGGAAGAAATGTTCCCAAAGTTCGGGGAGCAAGTGTGTTCGTGCAAGAAATGGTGAATCACAAAAAACTTGCAGGACGTGTTTAGCCGAATTTCTATCATTTTTCGCAATCTTGTAAACAATTGATAAGTAAAGTTGTGCACAGGCTGAGAGATATGAATTGGGTGTTCCACAAGTTGAACCATCTCTTGAGGTTTTGGAATTCAAGGATGCTACAATTTTCAACAGCCTAACAGAATTCTTCAATGATTTCTTATTTATCTCTCGACTTTCTACCACTCTCTCAATACTCTAAATTCCCAATTCCATATTGGCAAAAACTCCATTATCTGATGAATAATTCTTCCTTTTCACAAAGCAAGAGTAACACTTTTCTCTGATTGTTTCGCGAAAATTCTTGTCTCTTGAATACTGGCCAACATATCCACTCAATATAGAAATCAACAAATGAAGGTTCACAAAGAAAAAAAAAATTCTGATCATCGGCTGCTGCCTTCTCGGCGGACCTAGCACGGGCGGCTGCGGGGGCTGGCTAGGGGTCTGCCCCTATATATATACATACTAGAATTTGACCATGCATGGCACCACCTGATTCATGCCCTAAAGGGTTTCATTGTTGGAGTGAAATTCTGAAAACGAAATAAAATTTGGTGTGCGATTGGCGTGCGCGATTGCCCAATATAGACATTGGTGATCGTCGAGACTTAAATTTAGCCCCTACTTTCGTGTTTGATGTTCTCGGCAGTCGCCCAGTGTAAAACGCTGGGCGATCAATATATTTTCCAAATTGCACTTTAGTCCTTGAATGCATTTTCTCCTCAACTGTGATCCTCACTATGAATTACGCTTATTTTGATCCTTCAACTTCTAATCATGTGCATGTTAGTCTTCATACTTTTCAGACAATTGCAAAATCATCATTATTTCCGTCCTTTCTTCTCCAAGTGCTTAGAAATGGGTCCAAAATTGAAACAAAAGTAAATTAAACCAAATTAAATAGAAAATCAACAATTTGACAATATAAAGGTTTAGTTTTATGGCCCGGATAAGTGCACAAAGCGCACTTATCATTGACCAACATCGCTTCCGCTGCTTAACGTGCAAGTCTGTAAATGCTAAAACAATTATAAAATTAACTAGTCTAGTGCGAACATTTATGTGCAAGCTCATGCTTTATTCTAGAGTACATGCTGACTCAAACACACAAAGGATCAATGATAAGCAGCATTTAAGTATTTTCAACATCTATTTGTATTCACTCTTTCAAAATTGTAGGTGAAAAGCAACTTACAAAATGAAGAACTGTGTGAAGCCTCCTCATGTAGCTTTGAGGATGAATGCAAAATGAAAGTTGAGAAAACAGGAAATCCCCAAACAAGCGTAAGCGAAGCCGAAAAGGAATTCCTTACAGGGCTCCTTTTTTTTCTAGTGTTGGAGGATTGATTTTCCTAAATGTCACTTCTTTGAATATTTATAAAATCTGCTTATGAACTTTTCATCTCTGTATTTTATTTAATTCAGTTGGGGAACTAATGTTTGTTTTTCTTTTGCTTAGAACTATAACGTTAAGGCAACCCTATTGAATTTTGAACTTCAATGGTGATGTATGATTCTAGACTTCTAGTTATAATTCACTATAAGTATGACATTTTTTCTTACTCTTCCTGTGCTTGGCAATTCAGAAAAGAAATCCTTGAAAAGGTATGAGGTAATAACACTCATTATAATGTGATAATATTTATTTTTAAGTTATTTTTAAATGTTTACATCAGTTCATGTTCAATTTGATGATATATTACATTTTATATATAGATTTTAATAAATAAAGTTGTATCTTTGCTCCTCAAGTATAGATTTTTTGCAAGATTTATAAATTTTACTCTTGAATTATGAAACTAGATTATCATGAATAACCATTAAATAACGACACGTATTTAAGGATCCATATTCGATCAATTGTCTCTCCTTTGTCTTAGGGCCAGGATTCCATACTTCTTTGAAATTACGCGCATTAATCGATTTTAATTAACTAGTTTAGACCCTATGTAATAAGCAGTGGGATTATTAAATTAGCAATTAACAAGCAACAACTCACTTTTAATTGTTTCTGGATGATTAGTCAATCAAGTTCAATTACCTTATGGTTTGAATGCCACAATCAATAATTAAAGTAGTAAAGAAGACTAAAGATGAACATGGAGAAACTCCAACTAGACGGTTACTAATCCACTATAAATCGAAGCAAACTTACGATATGGTCGAGACCCGTCTACCCCCTAGAACTTCTAACCTCAATTCCTGTAGTCTCCATTAATCCTATTGGAGGTGTGCTCCTTCAAAACAAAATCCGTCTCCTGATTTATATATTAGCCCTTCTAGATTGCATGCTTCTGACGTCAAATTCTGACTCCTGGTACTTCACCTTAGTCCTCCTAAATTTGTGCTTCTACTATAGCCCCCATTCCCTAGTATCGATTTATCTCCGGTGAATTAAATGAAAAACTCATCGTTCTTCGAGTTGGTGTTTGATCAAATGATTTTTGTGTCTTGATCAGTGGTTTAATGTCTAAGGATGTGAAAATATATAGCTTAATGTATATCTAAATTAATGGAATAATTTATGGTTCAAAAACACATCTTAGCTTGGAAAGATTTAAGTTATGAACATAATGATATGGTGGTTGAATCTAGAGATCAAAGAATGATGATATGGATCTTCAAGGAACGATCTCTATGGAATAATACGATTCAATACACTTTGGGACATCCATGGGGTTAAGTATTTATAGGGAAAAGTGTTTGGAATGAAAAGAGATTGAAAAATCAAGTGTTTTAAAGCAAACACGATTATGGATATCGACCCGAGCGACAGGCTAGCGCTAGACAAGAGGCGCACCTGTCGCTCGAGCGCTAGTCTAGCACTAGGTGAGTGACAATGATTCTGCTTCTGCCACTCGAGCGCCGAGTGGGCGACAGTCTAGCGAAAATATGTCCTACTCAATTTCAACTTCTTCAAGTTTGAATATTCTTGGATTTCTTTGACTTCTTTTTGGATTCTATCAACTCCATACTAATTTTACCATAACTTGGACTTTTCTAACCTAATTTGAGTTCGATTACAATATAATTAAATCATAATACAAATCTAATAAATTATGATTTTTGTCTTGGGAAATTTCCATTTACAAATTAGAATTTACATTTTTGATATAGAAATGCATTTTATTTGATTTTTGGATTTAAGGAGACCTTAGGGTCTATTTGTACCTTTTTCAGATTTTCTTTCTTATAACTACATGCATTAAATAAAACTAACAATTAATTTACTTCTCTAAATATTTACAAATTCAATCTTAAAAAATTTAAACAGATGAGTGCTAATTTTTTCATTTTTGAAATTATAAGAAATCAGTTCCTATTCTTCAGGAAAGCAACATGAATTTATTGGAAATGGTTCAATACATTGTTTATACGCGGCTTTTCCCTTACTAGTCAAGTGGTAAGGTAGGGCGCTATTCGATGAAGAAAAGTAAATTAGGAACATAAATATCTTCAAGTGTAACTAATTGTGTGAAAGGTACAATTTCAAACTTCCCTGATTTTGAATTACCTTAGTGGTTGAAAATTTGTAATAATTTCACACTCCAAGATCGGATAAAAAATTTGTCATATTTAAGATCAGTTAACAGTGCAATTACCAATACTACAACACGATTTTATAATATTCAATTTTAGATAAAAGTGACTGTTCAAGTGTGAATCGTCATTGAGCGTTGGACGTTGACTTTTTAAAAGATTGAAAACTGAACTAGTTACTCAAAAGCCCCAACATTAGTGCGAAAGCATATAGACGTGTTAATGGATGAACATCAATTATCTTAAGTTTTATTTACCCTATAATTCCACTGAATTTTCTTAAATTTAAGAATCACTTGAACTTGGTATTCCATGTTCAAAACTATTAATTAATTAGCTTTAATTTGATTAAGGTGAATATTGACATTAAATTTAATGTCTTTTTTTATGTTACACTATACCTATGTTCTTATTGGAAATTTTTTAACACATTTTAGGTTTATTAATTAAGCTGTATATCTTCTCAGTTCGTAAAATGTTTCTTAGTTGAGGTTCATCAAACAATTCAAGGTGAGAACATGATGCAAGAGTGGCTAGACAGTTTGCTGGAAGAGATATTGTTTGGCAAATGTGTGACTCATGGATGCAAAAAGAATAATTTGAATACGTACTGCATTACTTGTCACTCATCGAATTGCAAGTATTACATTGCATTGGGTAGCCACAATGAGTACCAGATACTAACCGTTTATAGACATGTCTACGACACCGCACCCCTGGAGGCGATACAGAGTTCTTGATTGCAAGAAAATCTAGCTATTTTCCATTTAGATGCAATTTTACTTCATTCACGACGAAAGAGATCCATCACATAAAAATCAACATAATCATATCTGTTAAACAATCCAAAATTGTATTTACATCTGATTGTCTATTCTTTGGAATATGATGCTGTACAAGTGTCTTGAATGTTACAATGATAAGTCGATAGTTGCTAGAAGTACTTACAAAGCATTTTTGAAGTTAAGATACATGGTCCTGCGAATTTTCTACAACTTAAATTTGACTTTTCCATGTACACATGCATTACATGGACTTATTCTTCTTTTTTTAGACTTGTGTGATTTTAATTGCAGCATTACAGATGCAATTAAAAGTTGGTTAATTTGTTAAAGCCTCTGCCACACAGTGGCTCTGGTTCACTTATGGATGGAGACGAAGCTTGAGAAGTGTGCGAGAGAAAGTTGTTCGATCCTCACCAACATTGCTTTTGCTACTTAGCCTTTCAGGTTATAAATGCTAAAACTAATATGAAATTTACTAGCCTAGTGTGAACACTAATGTGCTTGCTCACGCTTAATTTGTCTAGATTACAAGCGTACACTCACACATAAAGCCTCAACGATGAGCAGCATTTAAGATTTTTCAACATCTATTCATTTTCACTAAATCAGAATTGCAGGTGGAAGAAACTTACAAAAAGAAGATCAGCGTCAAGCTGCCTCATGTAGCTTGGATGATGAATCGAAAACAAAGGAAAGGGATTGAGAAAACAGTGAATCCGAACAAGCCAAGTGAAGCAGAATAGGAATTCCTTGCAGGGCTCCTTTATTCTAATGTTGGAGGAATGATTTGCCTAAATATCACGTCTTTGCACATTTATAAACTCCGTTTATGAACTTTTCATATGTGTATTTTATTTAAGTCAGTTGTGGAACCTAATGTTGGTTTTCTTTTTTTTAACAATTAGTACTATAAACTTTAAGTCAAGCCTGTGGAAGTTTGAACATGAATTGTAATGTATGATTCCAGTTTTTCTTTTTAACTATTTGAATTTTGTGATGTTATATTGATTAAAATATGAACATAAAATTTAAGAAATCATTTATAAATCAATACTGCAAGCTTTTCGGGATTGTAATTGATAGCCAGCATTTTAATTTTCTTTGGCAAGACATTGATAGCATGTTTGGCATTTGAACGATTAACTTTTATTTATTGGCTTGTTATTCCATTGGACATGCCCATCACAATGCAGATGGATTGTGCAAAAGACATCCAAGGATTCAGGTGAAGAGGGGCAGGGTACAACACATGATCAGTCCAGAGGGAGGTAACATGTTCGGAAAGAATACAGGCCAAAGGCAAATCGAAGGGAAGTTCCAGTAAAGCAAGCCTTACAAACTGTCAAGAATGACCTGAATTCAGGTTCACAACGCGCTGAACAAGAGGTTGAATTTCCAGGTGCGGTGCATATAAATTTTCTGACTCAAGGGATGATCACAGGAATGATTACATTCTAAAATGGGAGTCCAGATGGTACTTTGGCCAGAGCCATAGTGGATCATAATGTTTCTGGTGTGGAGCCAGTTTCGGCTGGGAAAAAGACGGACGGTGCTACTGCAGCTCATAATCTGGAAGGTATTAACCTGGTGGTGGACCTTCCTAGATACCATTGGAACGGAGGAATTTGATCAGGTTGGTAGCTCTCCCACGGCCATTGAACAGAGTTCGGAGGGGATGGAGGTTTCTAGAAAGAAAAGGCAACAGAAGCTCATTACTCGGGCTTCTACAAAAAATATCTATGCAAATTCAGTATTGGAATTGTCGAGGCATTGGGTCACCAGAGTCCTACGGACTCTCTTTAATTTGTGCACTTCAAATAAGGTTGATTTATTGTGTTTGTCTAAGGCAGAAAGTTGTTTAGAAATCAGCATCCATCAATTTTTGGAGCTCAATTCGATTAAAACATGTTACTATTAACAGTAAAGAGAACTTGTTGATTTCTATCTGGGTCTTTGCCTCGGACATGGTAACTTCTATTACAGTGCATTTATTTCATGAGAAACACAACACCATTGATTTTTGTTAGAATTGAGTTGTGACCGAATTCTTGTTGAGTAATTGATTGGAAATACTGTTAAAGGAGTATTGGGAGTTGGTAGTAGACTTGAAGATGTCTTGAAGGAGTTCAAGATGAATTTGACTTATATTAAACACTTCATGTATTAATTCTCGTAGTATGTTAGGAATTCTTTGGTTATAAATATATGGTGTACAATACATATAGGAATTGATCAAGTGTCCAATTAATTATTGGTCTAAAGAGATCCTTTGTAACTCCTTATTGATTATAGTGAATTTTTCGTCTCTATCCGTAGTTTTTCCGGATTTGGATTTCCGTATAAATCTTATTTTCTTTGTGATCCATTATTTCATATTGCTCGTATTATTCTCTTCTTTATTATTTAGCCCAGTTCTCAACAATTTTATTGTGCATGGCATCAATAGGCGTATTTTCTCAGTCTATGCTAATGTCAGATACAGGTCTCGAAGAAGCCTCTGGAATTCGGTCAGTCAACTAATGACTCCATAATTTCCGGTTGTGTTGTGCAAGATTCCAATGCTGTTCTAGAAGCCCATGAGAAAACAGGAACCCACCCTAGTCATGTATCAGTTGAGGAGCTTAGAGATTCTATTGATGCCTGTTAAGGAAGCTGAACACTGGATCCTTTTACACCTGGTCGAATGGAAGGATCAGGAGCCATGTGAATTGTCAGTTGGATAGAGCTTTGGTCTCAGATTATTTTCTTTCTACATCATCGGTTATAAATTGTGTTGCAATGCCAAGGCATGAATCAAATCATAACCCCCTTCTCGTCACTTTCTTGAAAACTGTATACAGTGATCCAACATTCTATGTGCCTAACACATGATTCCTTTATGGGCTTCATTCGGAAGGCTTTGGCATGCCGTGTTTGGGTCCCTGCTTGAGGTTGTGGGTTCGAACTCAAACTTTTAAGAGGCAAATTTGGATGTTGGAATGGAGAAGTATTTAGTTACGTCAATTTCGGGATTGAGCAGGTTACAAGTATAAGGGAGGTACAGAACCAGATTGCATTAGATGGAAGTATCATGAATTATTTTTGTTGGGTTTTGTGATGCAAATCCGGACTAGGGTTTGTGTGGTCTGGAGTATTGGGCTTGAAAATATCAAAATAGGGTCTAAGGAGGAATAACAGGCTTGACGGCGCTTGCCTACCGCCCACCCAACAATCGAGCAGCGGGGCAGGCTTTTTAACAGGGAGCTGCCACTCGTCTAACGCCCGCTTTGCGCTCGAGCGGCGCCCCTGGTGATCACATAGCGCCAGCTTGGCTCTCGAGCGCCACAGCATTCCAGGACTTTCCTTGTTTTGTCTTTACAAGCATTTTTCACCTAATTTCCATCTTTAGAGTTATTTCTAGAGTTTGGCATGCACCCACATAAATAGTAGACTCTTCTTTATAAGTTTTGTATTACTAAAAGTTAGAATCATTGTGAAGGAACACAATTATTGTATTTTCTCTCCATTATAGTTGTTGAATAAAATCTTCAATTTCCCTGCCAAATTAAATCCTTGTCTTTGTGCTAATTTTGTTGTTGTGATCGATACTTAACAATTTTAGAGGGAACCCAGCCTTTAAACGGAAAGAAATGATGACGAGGGATCAAAATAGAGTACAATGGCTGAATGGCTGAAGAATGGTGTTTGAAACATGGCGTTCTTCCATTGATTAGAGAAAAGGAAATCACAGCAATCATTATATCCATAAAAATAGGGGATGCTTTTATGGGAGATGGTGATGAAATTAGGAATGGGCTGGTGGATTATCTTAGCACATTATTTACAGAAGATCAGTACATCCAGACTTCTCGAGGATTGAGGCCATAGTGCCCTCTATTGTCTCGTCAGAGAACTTAGTATTAACTGCATGTCTATTGGATGAGAGGTAAAGGACAGTTTTTTATCTTGATCCTCCTGCCACCAGGACCAGATAGATTTTCATGTCTTTTTTATCAAAAGTGCTGGAGTATTATTGGGAATGATTTGATTCACGTGGTCTAGTATTTCTCTGAGTCAGGAAATTTACCTATGGGGTTACATTCCAGATTTATTACCCAAAGGCTGTAGAAGTTAAATCACCTGATCAATTTAGGCCAATTGTTCTCACTAACCTCTTGTATAAAATTATGATAAAATTTTAGCGAATAGAATTTCTATTGTAGCCTCCCGAATACTGCCAGCAAAAAAAATTTGGTTTCAGGGGTGATAATCCATGTGATTCACTCTCCACGTTGTTGTTTTGCATAGCATAGGATTTCTTAGCTGGTACCTGAGTTATCTTGTTCCCCCAGGTGTTCTGGATTCTATGGCCATATCTACAGGTTGATAGCTCCTTCATATCTATTAATGCCGATGATCTCATTATTTTTTTAACGGGGCAGGAAAAAAAAAAGCGAAGGCATGGCTGATGCGTTGGATTTATATGGTCAATTATGTGGTCATGAGAGGGTCAATAAGGGCATATCACATATCTGTTGGAAATAAACAATTCTGGGAAGAAGGCTTTGGAGAAAACATAGGAATTTCTTGAAAGATATTTGTATTATGTGGCTTGGCTATATCAGATGTCTCAAGCACAAGGCCTTTTATAGGTACAAGGAGTCCCAAATACATTGTATAAATTCAAGAGACTAATTAATGATTTCTCCTATGTACTATGAATAGTAGGATACAAAGACCATGTGGATACATGAATAAAATAAATACATAAATATTAAATAAAATAATTCATAAATCAAATTTAATTTTCAACGTTCATGAATCAAGTTTTAATTTNAATAAAATAAATACATAAATATTAAATAAAATAATTCATAAATCAAATTTAATTTTCAACGTTCATGAATCAAGTTTTAATTTCCAACAATATCATCTTTGGGAGTTCAATTACCCGAGACATATGCAGGTGTTGCTAAATATTGTTGGAATGAGGAGAGGAAGTTTACAATTTAAATACTTGGGATTTTCTTTGTTTCAAGGATTCCTAGAAAGTGGTGGCTTCAACCAATTGCGGACAACACGGCATGGATGGGAATCACACTGTTTTATGTTAGTAACATCGCTCTAATAAACTCAACAATTACAAGTTCATTTTTTTAAAACTCTTTTATAGTATGTATGTATGTGGCCTACTATGTCGTTTAAAAACATGAATTTGGAAATTCATATATTCTTTTGTGAACAGTGTCTATTGGTATAAAGGACCTTGCTACACTTACATAATTTTTTTACCTAATTTTTTACCTACTACGCACAAAAGAAGGTGGGGGCCACGGGTCGAAATTTTTTAATACACATGGGGGCCACACCCCATGTGAGAGGGGGGGAACGGTTCGGTAACCCCCCCCCCCCCTCCCCTCGGGCAAAGAAGCATTTTTGTTGGTATAAATACTGTTTGGCAAAGGCGGAGAGCAGTTTAAGGACAGTATCCAATGTTAATTTCTTTCCCACTGAAGTTAAAAGCCTAATTATTTAGTAACTATACATTTTATCAACTACACAGAGAATTAAATATAAAGAATCATTTTATTGTAAGTGCTACAATTGCTTAATTATGATATAAATAGTTTATTTCAAAATTGTGCAAATTGCTTAATTATGATAATCAATAGTCTATTTTAAAATTGGGGTTTAAAGTTGTTGGCAATCTTTTGAAAGAGTTGTTTGAATTTTATAAGAGATATGCTTACACCATACGTTTTCCAAGTTAGGAAAATGAATTCAAAAATGGGGAGTTTGTTAGGATTTGAAGTTGATGGCAATCTTTTGACAAAACTATTGTTGTAAAAGATTCTTTAAAAGTCAAAGTGTCAAGTGGTAAGTTAGAAGTCTTAGGGTTCGAGTATGAAACAAGAAGAAAAGTGTCGCCGAAATTTCAGTAGCCTATCACCCTGATGCTCAAGCGTGAAAAATAGAAACTGTGTTGCCTGTCTATCGCCTAGATTTAGCTCGAGTGACACACCGTCGCTCGCCTATCGTTCGAGAGACAATATATCTCGGGAAAACCTAATTCGTTTTTAAAAAAAAAAATTATCTGGTCCATACTACCCAAAACCTCTACACTAACTATATATGCACGCCACCATTCGAAAAAAATAGAGGTTGAACATTCACAGAAACAAGTAATTACTTCCTAAAAATCATTCTATTAGTTCAATCTTCAGTTTGATTTATTCATAGCATTGAAAACATCAATTTCACATACCAAACACTAAACCACTTACTTTCATAACATCTGTCAGAGTTCTGAAAATCAAAGAAAGTGACTGGAGTTCCGATTGTTGGAGAACGAGGAATTCTCATTGATCCACATGAGATACATGAATTCAGAAGGTCGGGAGTTGGTGCAGGAGAACGCAATGTAGAAGGGCTTTGGTAATAAGAGTCGGGAGGTTAGAAAATACTAGAGTTAATCAAGTCTGACAGTACTGTAAGTTGATTTGTTTATAGTGGATTTTACTGGCTTGGGCTCTGAGTTTTCACCCAATTGCGGGTTTTCTCCGTTAACAATTTTCAAGTGGTATTTATTTTTCAGTAATTTATTATCTGCGGCAATTCAACATAAGACAGTAGTGCATGTGAATTCATCAGACTTAATTAATAACTGTGACTTGCTGCATTTATTAATTGATAAATTTAAATTCGGCATAAACACTTATTCATCCCCTCTAAATGTTAGTTGGGTCGAACTCCGTTATTTAAAAAATTCTGCAAAGGACAACAAAATAGTTGTTCACTGGTGTATTGCAATAAATTCTTTGAAATATTTTTTTCACTGGCATTGAATTTTTTATTAATGAGAAAGCGATAGTATTTTGAGAAAAGTGTTGGTGTGAATATGTGCCTTTTATATCTAATAAATATTTTCTCTTGTCAACCATATATTTATAAATTCAAGGTTTGAATTTTCTATATAGATTTTAATAGATATTAATGTTTGTGTATGGTTTTAAATACTAATTACTTCATTTTTGAAAGAAAATTTTGTAAGAAAGCTATTGATGCACAATATATCCTACTTCATAATTTTTCAGAAAAATGAATAAATATTAAAATGAAAAGGTATTGGTTTGAAATATAAATAAATAAATAAAAATACATGCACTCAAGGGAGAGAAATTCCTAATAAGAATGATGCATGCTAATTTGTTAAGATAATGAGAGAGAAATGGGTAAGGTAGAATATTAATAGGGGTCTGCCTGTAATTTATCATTATACATTTCAATGGAAAGAAATCTACCAAAAGGTAATATAGAAAGGTTAAATTCACATGAAAAATCCATACTTTGATTGTCCCTTTTTTATTATTGAGCTTCAAACCTTTAGGCCATTCAAAAAATATTGAACATTTATTCTTCCCTCTTTTACAGATAAGACGATTTAATTAGCTAACCACCTTATTAATTTCAATTTGCCAATTACTGTGTTGGACAAAGGAAATTAATTAATCACAATAATCTCAATTAATACTCAACCTTATTATGATTCACTATAAGTATGACAAGGTTTTATACACTTCTTCGTGCTTGTCAATACAAAAAAGATGTCTTATTCTTCTTCTGTTGAAATCCATGGAAAGGTATGCAGTTGTAACACCCATTATGAAGTGCTAATACTTATTTATAATTCCTTTTGAAATGCTTATATCAATTGATATTCGGTTTGATTTCATATTAATTCTTGTTCTGTAAAGATGCGCTTTAAATGAAAACTGTGACCTTTTTCCTCAAGTATAGGTTTTCGATAAGATTTAGAAAGTTTACCTAGAATTAAGAAACATATGATAAATTGCCGTTGTTCGACAAATTTATGCATATATTAGGAAAGTTAAGGATAGAGATATGGCAATTCTACGCTAGGAAGTTTTTGGTCTCGTTTGTCTTGGGACCATGATTCTGTACTTCTTGATAGGGAAATGTGGTTTTTTTAATTTGTCTTTATGAAGACTTTTGGGTTTATTTGTACCATTTTAGAATTTGTTTCTTAAAACTATACAATTAAAAAAAACTAATTTCTGTTTAAAATATTTATGAATTCCTTTTTCTTGGAAAAAATTAAACATAGATGCTGTGATAAACTAGCTAGCCAAACTTTTATATGACTCATGAAATTATAAGCACAAAGATAGTGGTTTCAATTTATCTGGAAAGAAACATGATTTGGGGAGGGGAGGGGAGGGGAGGAGAGTGGAAATTTATAGGTGTAAATTAGGGACAAAAAATTTCAAATTTCCTGGATTTGATGGTCACTTGTTTGTTGAAAGATTTGAAATAATTGCATACACAAAATCTGATACAATTTGTTGTAGTATTTAATATGAATTCATTGTGTAATAATCAATTATGACTCACAATCAGCCCTAAGAATTTCGAGTACCCTATGCAATATCTAAAAGACTTACACTCTTTCATGTAATTAAGAAACACTTATAAATGAAAACAAATAAATCTATTTATTATTTTTTGTGTTTTTTCCTAAATATTGTGCCCTTTAACGACCCAAACTTTATTTTATTTGCAGCATAGAGATGTACTAATGGATCGACACCAATTTTCTTGAATTTATTTGCAGCATATTTTCCACTGGATTTTATTAAGTGAAATTGATGTTAAATTCTCAGTTCTTTATTTATGTATGTTACACGATATGTAAGTGCTTATTTTTAGATTTCTAAACATCTTTTAGCTTTATATCTTCTTAGGTTGATATGACTATTCAATGTGAGAAAGTGATTCCAGAGTGGCTTGATGGTTTGCTAGAAAAGACATTTTTTGGTAGATGTGAGAGTCATGATTTTTCAAAGAATGATTTGAATAGGTATTGCATTACTTGCGATTCCTCAAATTGCAAGTATTGCATCGCATCAGGTACCCATAACGATCACAAGCTACTCACCATTTATCGTCATGTCTATCAAGATGTGGTACCTCTCAAGGAGATCGAGAATCATCTTGATTGTTCAACAATTCAGGTACTTTCCATTTAGACTGTATTTTACTTATATATCTTGCGACAGCAAAAATCCATCACAAATAATTAACTAAATTTTCAGATATGGTATTTTCTGACTAAATTACCTATGGTTTGGGATCTGACGTGGTACAAACACCTCAAATGTTGCAAAGACAAAACAGCAGTCCCGAAAAGTATTATAATGCGTTAGTGAAGTTCTGTAACGTAGTAAATAAATCGTTGAATGTGTATTATGCATTTACTATAATATAATGACTTTTTCACATACACTTGCTTTGCAGATAGTCATATATAATTCGTCATTTTGTAGACTCATTAAATATTGATTGCAGCCTTACAAATGCAACAAAAAGTGGGTTGTGTCGCTAAAGCCGCTTCCCCACAATGGTTCAGGTTCCCACATGGACGGCGATGAAGCATGCCATGTGTGTAAGAGAAAATTGAATGACTTTGACCGATATAGCTTCTGCTGCTTAGCTTGCAAGGTTATAATGCCAAAAATAATAAAACTAACTAGTCTAGTTAGAACGCATATATGTGCATGCACACATAGATGTGCACACACAAAATGGCTCAAGAGTGAGCAATTTTTAAGTTTTTTCAACACCTATTCATTTTACCTCAAACCATATTTTTAGGTTCAAGCATTCTACGAAAGAAGCAAGTCTCTTGTAGCTACGGGGATGCTTACAGAAGGAAGGGACGAGGTTGAGCAACCTATGAATCCAAACAAGCGTAAGCGTAGTAGAAAAGGGGTTCCTTGCAGGGCTGCCATTTAATTTCTAATGCTAGAGGTTGAGTAAACTAGATTTAAGAATTTTGTATTTAATTTAAGGAACATTAATGTTTGTTTTTCTTTCATCTAGTACTGTAAACTTTAAGAACAATTGCTGTGAAATTTTGAGCTTGAATGATGATATATGATTGCAGTTTTTCTAATTAATTGTTTTAAATTTTATGCCTATCTTTTCAACATTTTAATGTTTATTTGAGTTAAATACTTACTTCAAGGAGGACTGCATTTCCATCATCTTTTACAAGTAACAGAATGAACTTTATATCATTTTTCTTCCTTTTTGGCATCTTAATTGAAGGCGCTTTGACTGTTAGAGTGTGTTTGATTGGTATGAAAAATATCTCCTAAAAAAGGAAATGTTTTCCTTGTTTTGAAGAAAATAAAAACATACTCTCACTAAAGAAAATGTTTTCCTTAAAAATAAATTTTCAAAAGTTCTAAAATATTTTCAATGGAAAAAAATAGCAATCAAACACACACTTATAGTTTCTTGCTTGGATTCAGATCGTGCAAATATCTGCTGGTTCATACGCAGGGGCGGACCCACGAAGGGCCCAGCGGGGGCAGCCGCCCCCACTAAAAAAAAAAAAATAAATAAATAAAAAAATTTTTAATTTTTTTTTACAGTTTTT
>CAIGRT010208051.1:0-10951 GCA_903798405.1 Fraxinus platypoda
GGTTTATAAATTTATTTTTATTTTTGGGTTTTTTAATTTACTTTTTTAACTTATATGCAAACTTACCATTTTACCCTTACTAAAATTGGTCAAAATCAATTTGCTTGGTCAACTAACGATCAAATGGATGGAACCATCCATTTGGACCTCCAGTGCAAATTTTTGAAAGGTTTGGGATCTCCGCTAACACAAAACAAAGGTTAGGGTAAAGTCTGTAAAAAAGACAAATGTTTGGGACCGTTGCTGCAATTTTCCCTTGATATTATTATATGTAAAATCCAGTATTTTAGATATATAATTAAGGTAATAGTAATTTCAGTATTGTTTTTTTTTTTTTAGGTAAGGTAGAAACGATTGTTAGGCCCAATTATTTGGACTTTATTCATAGGTAATTGGGCCTTCAACTGGCCCATCGACTATTGAGCTTTTTACTTGGGAAGATTTGAAGTGGTAATTAGACCCAATACCCTCTAAAACTAATCAATTAGAATAATACCCTGAAACTAATTAAAACTTGGAAAATATTTATTGTACATAACTATTTACATATTCTTTTATATAATAATGAGGTGTCAAAATATAAGTCGGGAAGTTATTTGATTAATAACATTTTGATCGAATTAAATATCGTCACATCATCTGTTGGTAAATCATTATATAAGTTGTTATATACATGTAGCACATCCTAAATCATCATCCCCAAAACTACAAAGTTGCCGAAGGAGAGTAAAACCCCCCGACCGTGCACCCAAAATCCTCGCCAATGCCTACACGTAAATCACTATCCCCAACACTAGCATCAAATTCTGCTTAATTTCAAGTTCAACCAGGTATTTTTCCCTTTTTGATTTTAATTGTTTTATGTTTATTTATTTTGATGTGATTAAATGCAGTCTTTGTTTTCCTTGTGAATAAGATTTTTTGCTAGATTATTTCGTTATACAGGAAAATATTTAATGATTTTTGAAGTAATCTTTTTGGGCCTTTTCAATTGAGAAAATGCTATTCTTATGGGGTTTTAGTTGTTGGTGTCTCTACTGGTAGTTTGTTTTCCAAATGAATTAATTTGATTTTCAATTTATTGTGGGTAATCTTTAATGTGATTAAATGCAGTCTTTATGTATTTTATATAACACTTGTAGATAATGCAAATTGAAATCCGAAATCCCATTATACTCAATAGATGCAATAAAGACCGTAATCTTGTTCTCTATCATGGCCTTCCTCTTTTAGTGGAGTGAGGAAGAACCTATGTGCAAGAAGATGGTGGGGTTGTTATTTGATGGTTTTGTGCAATGTGATTATATGTAACGAACATTTTTTTAGCATTGTGGATGTCACCACTCTTAGCATATTGGTCCATAACTGCCATATATGAACTAAACATTGGTTTGCCCATTTTCTTCTCAGCGGCCTTTCGCAGTGCGGAGTCGGCTTTTTCCACTTCTCCGACATCAATGTAAAGCTTCACAAGGGCATCCTAAGTGAGTGGTCCGATGACACAACCACTTTCAGTCGTTCCCTTTACGAGATCCTTTCCTTTGGCCAACATTTTATGTTGTGCATAAACTTCTAGTAGAATTAGGGATCTTTTCATCTCATTGTATACTGTATTACTTTAATGGTTGTACATATTTATGTACTTGGCTTACAATTGCATGTATGGGATATATAAAATGTACATACATGTTAAAATCTTGGTATTGAGTCGAATATGGAATCTTTTTCATTGGGGATGCGGCTCTACATTTTGACATTTACATATCTTAATGGTTCATTGACATGGAATAATCAAGAAGTTTGATCCTGCAAAGAAATTTGTCAATTTTTTGAATTTTTATCATTTCCAACTTATTAGTAGTTATTTTATTAAAAATGAAGTTATGTTCCATTTTTAGTTAATAGAAGTGGAGCATAATTACAAATAGACAATATACAATCAATTATCCCTTGGATCTTTTTTAAAGTTTTGATTGATGTTAAATATTATTTCACTTTTTTCGAGTATTTGTCACTTTTTGGAATGTCACCTTTTAATTTCTATCAATTTATTGAACTAATTCCAAGGTTTTGATTATTGTTTTGTCACTTTTTTAAGTGTTTGTCAATTTTTTAAGTTTTTATCACTTTTTTAATTTCTGTCACTTTATTGAATTGATTTCAAAGTTTTGATCAGCGTTTTGTCACTTTTTTTTAGTCGTGACTTTTTTTAACTTCTGTCACTTTATTAAACTGATTCTAAAGTTTTGATTAATGTTTTGCCACTTTTTGAATGTTTCACTTTTTGGAATTTTTGTGCCTTTTTATAATGTTTTGTCACTTTTTTCCTATCACTTTCTTAAAATTTTTGTTACTTTTTTTAGTAACAAACATCACTTTTAAAAAAAAGCGAGATTGCGTGTCATTTTTTAATAAAAAAGTAATACTTAACTTTAAAAAGCGAAATGTGTCACTTCAGTATTTTTTACTTTCAAAATACTTTTTATATGATTTTTCAAAAGGTCCTAATTTTAAGGGTATTTTTGTAAGTTGCCCTACATTATTTGGGCTATATATCGGCCCATGTAACTTAAACCATGCCCAATAGGCATTTAACTATTGGGCTTGGTATATGTCAGGCCCAAGTAAAATCTGGTTCGATTATCGTCTTCATTGGGTATTCCACGTGAATTAGGGTTTAGGGTTTTTCACTCGTAACATTAATCATCTTCCATACATTTGACATTAGTTTTTCAAGTTCCAGATAGCAGCGTGAGCAAATGGGGAAGAAAAAGCAAAAGGTAGTATTGCCACCAGAGCTTCCACCGGAAGTTCTGGACAAAGATATTGAAGTTTCCGATGAGGACTTGCAATTTATCAACCAAAATTTGGACTATGCAGGATTCGTATCGAATTTGGACACACATTCAATTACAAAGTAAGGCTTTTTTTAATGTTTTTTGATGGATTAGAATTTTCCTGCTCCTGCTCCTGGTTTTTGTTGCTTTTGCTTCTTTGTCGTGTTTTGTTAATGGCAATTTTTTGATAACATGCCTAAATAATGAATTTCCTGCATTCTAGCTATGTGAAAAGAGGAACCAATTACTGGGTTGCTGGCCTAAGATCAATCTATTTTGCCACCAATTTTGCTTCTTTGATTTTATGTTCCATCTCGATGTGTGTATGCTCAATGATATTTTCAGTGTATTGAATGATTTGGAAATGAATATCATCACTATAAGCCACTTGTCAGTCATGTAAACCTGATATCATGCCTTTGCGTGCATTTGCTGCCAAGATTTATTTTATGATACGAGGAGAGAATCCACAAGCAACTCTAGTATAAATTTATTTTTGTGGAACTTAGCTCAATCATTTCAGTTCACCAAAGAATAGGATCAATCTCTTCTCTCTCACATGCTAATTTAACATTCATTTAGGATTCCAGGAGAGCAAAATTCACAAGCAACTCTAGTATAAATATATTTTTGTGGAACTTAGCTCAATCATTTCGGTGTACCAAAGAATAGGATCAAGCACTTCTCTCTCTCATGCTAATTAACATTTTGGTATTCTTTCATTAGTACTTGATTTTAAATTTTTTACTTGGTTAAATGCACGTCACTGGATTAATTTTGATGTTATTTAGTATGTACCATGTAGTATGAGGATTTATTCATTCTTGTGACAGACCAAAGTTGAAACTTACAATCATGAGTGTCCTCTCAAATAATGATTTCTGTATATGTTAATTCTATATCTGATCTGAGTTTGCTTCATTCTAATTGAAAATAAATGTCAAAGATTTGGATGAATTCAAAACTTCATTCTTATCTAAATCACCTGATTTTTAAAAGTCTTCTTTTTGTTAGTATCCAAATATAACTTTTGACATTCAGGGTGTGTTTGAGCCACATTATTTTGGAAGAATGTATTTTGAAATAGTAGATTGATGGAGAATGTGTGGTTGAAAAAGAAATAAAAGTTATTGATGTGATGGATTATTGAAGAATGTGTGGTTGAAAATGATTAGAAGAGTGAGAACGGGAATTTTAATGTGGCTCAAACAGGGGCTCAGGTAACCCCCTGAATTTTCCCAAAATGTTCTGTTTGGACACCAAAATTTCTACACAATTGTTTCTTGAACCAGTTTGCTTACAGTTTGGGGGCATACAAAATGAAGATCTGAATTCCTAGGGTTCAACTCATTGGACTCTGGAGATAAGTTGTGAAACATGTTTAGGTCCTTGAATGAGGTGCTAATTCATTGACAAATCTGTGTATTCTTAATTTTTTTATCTGTTCTGTTATCGGATGCCGTGAGTCGTCTGGTTTCGTATTTGGTTGTTTTTTATTTTTCTTTTTGGGTGATGAAGAATCTTGGTGGATGAGGCCATTTGGCATCCTTCATGTTCTTGTTTTGCCTCTCCAATATTCCAAAAATATAGGCCTCATAAACCAAAAAATTACTACGTATTAGAAGATAAAAAATGTTGTAGTTTAATTATGTGTCCATCGAAAATACTTTTCTGATTAAAATTATGAACAGGCATGTTACGCGAGTGGCGGATGTGAAAGAGGATGCTTTGGAGTCATTGTACGAGAAAAGGTTAAGAAAGAAACAGCCAAATAAGAAAATAGAGGAAAACGCAATTGAGGTTGATCCTGTTGATGCACTACCTGTAAAAACCTTAGATGGAAAACTCTACTATAGAACAGGTATTATTCTAATATTTGTTACTGGTGAAGATTTGTTGTCTTTGCTACTTTAAATGCAAAAATAAAATTCGGTTTGATTTTTCAGTGCCCAGGGAGATTAAAAAAGTTGAAAGTGAATCTAATGAAGGTGATGCCACCGGACATGACATGGGTTTGGCGAAGTTGACAAAAGCAGAAAAGCGAGCCAAGCTTAAGAAATCAAGGAAAGAGGCAAAGAAACATGCGAAAGAGGAAGTGCAACAAACTTCTCAAGCAGATGTTTTGGTATGCATTTTTATGTACAGCTTGTTTGATTGGATTACACTAATGACATCCATGTGAGAATATGAGAATGAAATAACTAGTGATTGAATGGAGTATATCACTCAATTTCTTACTGATTATTCTTTACATGCTAATATGAGATCTTCTTAAGTTATGATATTAGCATTTTATAATTCATTTATCATCAAATTTGAAAATCAACGTCTATGCTAGATTTACCTTGAAAAAACGTTAGTTCTGGTTCACAGAAAGAGTTTGGAATTGCAATTTGTGAATAGATATGACAGGTCGTACAGTAAGGTGTATGTTTCGTCAGAATGCTAAAGTGTAACTGAATTTGCAGATTCTAAAAATCTATGTACGTTGGAAAATTTAGTGGTCAGATTTCAGAAATCAGAAATTTAGGGATAAAATTGACGTTTCAGAAGGGATAATCAACAGGAAATATATGTTGTACGGAAATTATGAGGTTTTGTGTGTGAAGTCACTGTTCTATGGAGTTTGCAGTGTAGACTTTGGATCGTTTGCAATCTAGTTTTGAATGAACTAGTTTTGTAATTATTTTTATTTATTTTTTCAAAATTTGACAACTTTGGTTTCCCCTGAATTATAGTCTCAAGATTTTGATGAGAAACCAAAATGTTCTTTCTAACTATGATTATTGTTTACAAGTTTTATTTAGTTAAAATATGCGGCTGTGTACAGGATGAGGTGAAAAATGATCTAACAGCTGAAGAAGCCAATGAGAGCAAGAAGTATAAACTTGCCGAGCTAGGAATGGCGCTGCTTGCAGATCCAGAATCAAACATTAAGTCTCTAAGGGAGATGCTGGAGATTTCTAAAGATGGAAACAGGGCAATAGTCGTACTTGGTCTAAAGTCTTTGCTTGCTGTTTTCAAAGACATAGTTCCAGGGTAATAATGTTGCTTTAGTTAGTACTTGTGTTTCCTTACTTTTTTCCCACTTTTCTGTTTGCATGAAATATGCATTTACATTATTTTTTCATGATATTGCAGCTACCGGATCAGGCTGCCAACGGAAAAGGAGCAAGAAATGAAAGTTTCCAAGGAAGTTAAAAAAATGCGCCTCTATGAGTCCACCCTCTTGTCTTCATACAAGGTTAGATGTGGTGCTTCGTCCATTCATTTCAAGGGAAATTAAAAATAGATGACCATTTAAAATTTTGTTGTAGGTTCTAGTAGCACCTTAACATACACATATATATGCACACATGCACTTGTTGAGAAATAAACCTTGCTTTACAATGATAATCAAGCTTAATGGGTTTTGATGTCTTACTATGAATAGGCCTATGTCCAGAGGTTGATAGCAATAGAACAGCAGACTATCTATAAGCGAGTGTCTGTTCGGTGTATATGTACTCTGCTTTCAGCAGTTCCCCACTTCAACTTCCGTGAAAACTTGTTGGCTGCTGTAGTAAGAAACATAAGCTCCCAAGATGATGTTGTCAGGTCATCCATATTCTTTCTCCTTTGCTTATAATTGTTTCCACAAATGTATTGGTTTTTTTTCTCTTTTCAAATATCGTTATGGCATTCGTAATGGTCTGTCTAACTGGCATAGAAATTGCATGTGATTTGTAAATATCTCACTTCCCTTTTATTGTCTTTGCTCACTAATTTTCTATTGACAGCAATTTTATTTTTTATGCTATTACTCTCTTTTCCTTTTGGTGTTCCATGGTAGAATTCTGCATTGTCATTGCAATCAAAGGAATGTAGGGTGCTAGTCATATGAGGGAATATCCTATGTTTATTATAGAACCAGCAGATTGTACTATGGGTTTCTTTTTGTCAAATCTATCTGAATAAATTGATGTTTAGTATGATAATGCATTGTTTTTGAACTCCTTGCATGAGGTGCACATCTGGGTACGAGAGAGTGATTGTAGCAGGTGGAGGTTGGCACGGATGGTATTTTTTTGTTCGCACTTATTTTATATCCTTATTGGGACCTCTGGGGAGTTCATTCCACTTGAAGATGGTATGGTAATGTAAATTGTCTCTACGGGTTGCATTTTTTATTGTGTACGGTTGTGAGGGAGCAAGTGTTAAAAGTGGATAATCTTTGAAGAAAGGGTTTTTATGTTACCGTATGGTGTTTATATGTGTAAGAGGGATGGGGAGATGATTGACCACTTGTTCATTCATTATGATGGTGTTCGCTTACTGTGGAACGATATTCTAGCTTCTCAACATATGGATTGGGTGTTGCGTAGGCGTACAGAGGATGTAGTGCGAGCATGGAGGAGAAAGTTTCGTGATAAGGATAGCAAGCTTGTTTGGACCTTATTCCGGACTGCATTGTATGATGTGTGTGGAGAGAAAGGAACAACCGTTGTTTTGAAGATCAAACACGGACGGTAGAGCAAATTAGAGAATTGTTTTATCTGACTTTGTATACTTGGTTTAATACTACGACTAATAATCGTATAAAAGGGCTGCCTAATTTGATGTTGTTTCTTTCTTGTTTAAATTGATAATACACTTCGAGTGTATTATTCTTTGATTAATAAAATTATTTGATTACCTAAAAAAAAAAATTGATGTTAAGTACCAGCCTGCTTATAAACGTCTTACTATTGTTTTCTAAAATTATGAAAATTGTTTGTCATTGGCTTCTCTCTTGTCCTTATCAAAAGAATGATTTGGTTTTCTCTAAGTTTCTTACATTGCACAATTGGTGTCAGCATTACCCCATCTGTTGTCTCAAGTGCACATGCATCTTGTTTTTGGCAGAAATCTCTGTTGTGCTACTGTTAAGTCACTCTTTATCAATGAGGGGAAACATGGTGGCGAGGCTACTGTAGAGGCTGTTCAAATGATTGCTCAACTTGTAAAAACTAGCGATTGCCAACTACATCCTGACTCTGTTCAAGTAAGGAATCTTTTCTTGTGATCAGGGTTTTATGATTCTGTGCCTTATAAATTTTGGATTGGTTTTTGCATTTTCCACATTACAATTCCAAATTAAACGCACATCTAAAAGTTGGAGCAACCAGTTATAAATATTAGTTCTCTCACCAACGTTCTTGTTTGGTGTAACATACAATGCTCAAACCCTGTGTGCAATGAACTTGATGATGTTCTTGGCGTCATCATGGCCGTCTAGCGTGAAATATTGACTCTCTGTATTTATGGAGATCTGTAAGTGTTAATGCTAATGCGTTTATCTTAACATTTCTCAATGTGTTCACAATGTTTATCTGTGATGTGAGTTGCCTCCAGGGATGTAGTGAGGATTCATCAGCCCTGGTGGGGGATTTTCTTTTTGTGGGGTGGTATAAATTTTATTTTAGACAGATTCAAAGGTACGAGAAAATTTATATATTTTAAAACAAAAACAAAAAAATTATAAATTAATTGTTGGGACAATAATGATTTTTACGGACTTTACATACACATGGGGTGTGTTTACAAAAGACAAAGTTGTGTTATGCTATAGATCAGGTGAACAGTAAAAACTTATTGAAGGATGAAAAATATTGGAGATTTTTGTTGCTGCGTGTTGCAGGTCTGGACATGAGATTTTGTGTTTCCATGGAATTAGTGCTAATAAATAAACTGTGGTTTTTACTTCTGAAAGAAAAAGGGAATTGTTCTTTGTAATAGAAGGCTTGTTATACTATAATGAAGAGCATTCTGTGAAAGCCACAATCAAGTGATAAATTTTCTTCTTATCCTGCTTGATGTAAATGTAATGGGTATTTGTTTCGATAGATGTTCCTTGTTGATTTTTTTTACCACTGTGAAAACAAGCCAAGTCTATGCTAGCAAACTAACCTTTCCTCCGGAACAAAAGAAAACCCAGTAGCTTTCTATTAAAGGGAAAATGCGAGAATATTTTGCAGTTTTCTGCTCAACTTTATCCATATGTAGTACTACTTCGACTTAAGAGACCAACCTTATGATTCTGAAAGAAGTGACGGGAGCTAAATGAAAATTTTTAATGACACGCTGAGAGGTATTCTGACTCACCAACCATGTGCATTCTGTGGCTTTTGTTTGTGATTTTTGTTTCTACACAATCCTGCGTTTTCATTTCCATTTTTAGCTGTAGCTAACAATAACCTCCTTAAATGTTAAACCTTTTAGGCAATGCAGTATAGATGAATGAGTGAAAATTGGAATTAATATTGTATTGCTGGAATCAATGCTGTGTCATGCAAATGCGAGTTTCCCTATCCCCAGTCAACTTCCACTTAACTGAAAATTGCAGTCACCAGCTTCAATTTCAGTCATTAAACGTAATTATGAGCAAAACCCAGATCAGCAGAAGACTTGAACATGAACCCCCAGAATCAAAATACTGCTAAACCATATATAAATTAACAGACATAGTCAAAAAACCAGAACCCAACTCGACAAAAAAGCCACAAAAAATCCTTGCAATTTTTTATTTGGGCCCACCCAAGCCCAATTGGCTGATACATCCCTAGTTGCCACATAATAATTCCATGTTTTAACTTATTTTTCTTTGTAATGTCTAGTGCTCTGTAATCCCCCTTGTTTAACATGTTGAATTCAGGTTGTTTAGGAACAGAAATACAGTTGCTTGGATTCATTTTTCTCGCTAAAAACCTATTTCTGAAGGTCAAAAAGTGCTGCTGTGAAAAAATATTTGTCTATCTTTTCCTTCTTTCGGTAGTATGAAGGTTATGAGGTTTATATTTTTATTGAATCTGCACCCACCCCCACCAAAATCCAAAAAGGAAAAAAGAAAAAATTTGGAAAGCCTCAATGCACTGGTGCCCAAAACCTGATTGTGGCTAATGTAGTACATTATTTATCATGTCCACTGAACTTCCATTTGACAGAGAAGTTCAAAGTCTTAGATTTGAGCGAAGTGGTTAAAGATTGTAATATTTGTACTCAACCTGTCTCTGTTGTGGTTGCTGCCTTAAAATTTCTTCTGGATAGTTTGTCAAGATAGTGTGCAGATGGATATAATCAAATGTTGGATTGTAATCTGAAGTTCGCATTATAAATGCTCAAACCCTTTAATAAGTTGCACTGTCCTTTCAGGTCTTTTTGTCTCTATCATTTGATGAGGATCTTAGAAAACCTCATGTTTCCGATGTGGATGGTAAAAGCAAAAACAAAAAGTCTAAGAAGAGAAAGGGTTTTGAAGAGCCAAATCACTTGCCAGATAATGGGAAGAAGAAAACTAGGCAAGAGATGATGACAAGGACAAGAGAGGAGGTATAGTGACTCTCCCACAGGAAGTAATTTTTTCAATTTCTTGTCATTGTTTTTATGTATTTAAGGTCTGAACAGGTCAATGCAGACTTCAAGGCTGCTTCGTTCACCCAAGATCTTTCAGAGCAGAGAAGGATGCAGTCTCAGACTCTTTCAGCTGTATTTCAAACATTCTTCCGTATCTTAAAGCATACAATGCACCCGACGTAAGTTTTCTTTTTCCTTTTTTTGGTCTTTTATGTGGATATCTCTGCTTTCAAGTTGAGAAAATGTCATTTTAATATTGAATGTGAAGGCAAAAAACTAGTTTTAATATGTAGTTATGCTTAATAGCAATTTATGCCCTTGTTTTTGGCAAAAGTGCTGATTGTCATGTGGTCCTGAAGTAATCTAATAAAGCAAGTAATTCAAAAATAGAGTTTGTAAATGTCCTCAATTAGCTTAAAATTGCACGTAGATTTTACGTTTCTTAAAGTTTTTGCATGATTAGAAGTTGCAAAAGGCTGTCCTAATGAATTGTGCAATCAGAAATTGATGATGGAATTGTAAATGCTTTTTTATGTTACTGGATGCACTGTATTAATGTCTATTTCAAGTAATTATTTTTGTATTGATGACCTCTTTATTGTTGAAGAATCTAAGGCAGTGTTTGATACCGGTCATTTTCTAGGGAAAATGGATATTTTCCATTTTCCCACTTTGCACATGTTTTATTGTCAACTTTTTCCTGGGAATTCATTTTGACAGCCGCCGTTTCACGCGCCCATTTT
>CAIGRT010208057.1:0-18456 GCA_903798405.1 Fraxinus platypoda
GCTTTCTCTTTAGAATTAGGGTTAAAGTTGAGTGGCACGTTTTTTGAGAAAATTAATTTTATATTATTTAAAAGTTCCCGGTCGCTACAATATGATCTGTTGCTCCTGTGTCAATTATCCATGCATTATCACAAGCAGACGTAGAAGTACATAGAGAATAATCAAAGTTAATTGACTTGGCCTCATCTGCATTCTCAATGGTTGAAGTGGTAGCAAGTGATGCTCTACTTTCTTCTTTTTTAGCAATAAACTCATATGCCCAATCAGGTCGACCATGAAGTTTACAGCATTTCTCCACAATATGATTTTTACCACAATGAATGCATTTAAGTTCATCTTTAGCCAGATTTGAAGGAGGGTTTAGGAGACTCATATAAACTGCCATCCTTCCCTTTACGTATAGCTAAGGCACTGCCACTTGTCTTTTCCTCACTCCCCTTAGTTTTTAAGCGAGTATCCACCTCACAAATCATGGCATAAGCTTCTAGGACATCAGGAAGAGGATCAGAACGAAGCACGTGGGCATGAGCTCCATCAAGATGACAATCTAATCCTGCCAATAAGATGTAAACACGAAAATTTGTGACAGTTGCTAAGTGGGTACATAGATCAATTTCATTCTTGATCTGATGAGGATTGATAGCATCGAGTTCCTACCAGATTGTTTGTAGTTCTACATAGTAAACTTCAAAGGTACAACCTTCTTGTTTGATGTTGACAGATCTCCGTGTTAACTCATATACTCTGGAAGAGTTATTACTTACAGTATAGGTCTTCTTTACAGCACGCCAAATAGCCGCTGCTGTAGGAAGACGGTCAAAGAGAACTCTCACATGTTTCTCCATTGAATTAAGAAGCCATGTTTGAACGGTGCAATTTTCCTCCTCCCAAGTTTAATAGGCTTCAGCATTAGTTTTCTCTGGGGCCTTCTTCGTGCCAGTAATATAGCCAAGTTTTTTCTTCCTGCCAATAGACATGCGAGCAATACGAGCCCAAGAATCATAGGTAGTGCGACCAATTAGTTTTCAGGAGCAATTTTGAAATTATCAGATGTATTACCAACCATTTTTGTAGAGAGAAATATCAGGGTAACAACGGACGTATATTGTAATGATTTAGAACAGAAAATCCTAGATGTCTAGGATTAAAGTAAGAGGTTTGTAGTTTACGGACAGTTTCAGAAGCAGGTATATCAATTATGCCTGCTCACAAATAGAACAATAGTGGAGCAGTATTTTTCATATATTCATCTCTCTGAGGCAAGAATATTTATAGATACAGAAACAACTAATTTAGGAAAATAGAGAACCTAATTGATCTAATTTCAGTAATTACAGGGAAACACTAATTACAATATCAATTAGGAAATTCTACCAATCTTTCCCATAATTAACATAATCATATGATACACTAAACTCTCCTGTAATTAAGCACAAATCATGCTAACAATAGTGTCGTTTCATTTGACAATTCTTTACAAATCAATGACAAAATGACGTTTGTATTACAAAGAAACTGTTGATAACGCTCAATAGCAAAAGACATCAATGTATGTTATAATTATAGTCCAGAGGATGTTTTTTACCCATTAAATATTTTATTTAACTAAATTCTCATATTCATGTTTCAGAGAGCCATATGAACGCCAAATAAAAGCATTTAAAACTAAAACATATGGTCATATGGCATATAGAAGGCAGACTTAGCCCGGGCTACATTTGAAAAACTGAATAACAGTACGTGCTTAAAACATGAAACTGTGAAAGAATTGTAAGATTTTGTAGCTGAATGAAGATGAAAATGCAGCTAAATGAAATGATTTGATAAACTAGAATTGAATCGGTAAATTCATCTTACCATTAATATCAATACAAGTGCATATTTATAGAAGATATGAAGGGGTAAAAGAGTAAAGAACTACCTTAACAAACTACAAAACAGAAAGAATATTTATGCACCTAACCATGTGCAATTACACGAGCTGGAAGGACAAGTGGTTGATAGGCTGATTCTCTTATGAAGTATATACAAATTCAGCTGATATGCCAACCATATTATGCAGATAAGTAAACTGCTGATAAACTAAATACACTATGCATTCTAACAGTCCCCCTCAAGATGGAGAATAGATGTTTTATATTCCCATCCTGGATAAATGTGATCTCAGAGTAATAGAACATAATGCCTTGATAAATATGTCTGTAAGTTGTGATTGAGTATGGATGTAAGATGTGAAGATGTGTCCAGCTTCAATCTGATCCCTGATTAAGTGGCAATCTAGCTCGATATGCTTGGTTCTTTCATGGAACACTGGGTTAGAGGCAATGTGCAATGCTGCCTAATTGTCATAATATAAGGTAACTGGTTTGGAGTGATCAATTTGAATGTCCTTCAGAATGTACTTTACCATGTAATAGCACAACAAGTGCTAGCCATTGACCTGTATTCTGCTACAGCACAGTTTGTTTCTTAGATTTGTTTCGAGACACCACAGTTTGTTTCTTAGATTTCCAGGAGATTAATGAATCCCCAAGAAAAATATAGAAACCAGTAACTGATCATCGAGAATCAGGGCATGCTGCCCAGTCAGAATCACAAAAGGCTTGAAGATTCAATGTAGATGAAGATGGAAATAGAAGACCCTGTCCTGGTGCCAGTTTGAGATATCTGATCACTTTCTGAACTACTGCAAGGTGTGTGTAAGAAGGTGCCTCCATGTATTGGCTAAGATTCTGAATAGCGTAGAATATATCTGGTCTAGTTAGAGATAAATACATTAGCTTTCCAATTAATTTCCTGTAAACTGTGGGATTGGGTATTGGCTTTCCTATGTCTTTTCCTAGCTTCAGATTCTGGTCCATAGGTAACTTAACCGGTTTATCCCCAAGTAATCCTGCATCAGCTAACAGGTCTAAGGTATATTTGCGTTGAGAGATGACAATTCCCTTCTTCGATCTTACAACTTCAATGCTAAGAAACTACTTCAGATCACCGAATACTTTAATTTTGAACTGCTACTGAGAAACTTTTGAATTATATCTATTTGCCTCAAATTAGAACTTGCTATGACAATGTCATCTACATAGATAAGCAAGGCTGTGAAGGAATGACATGTTCCCATGGTGAAAAGGCTGTAGTCAGCCTTTGACTGAGAAAAGCCAAAATCTATAAGTATTGCAGAGAATGTAGAGTACTACTATCTTGAGGCTTGCTTCAGCTCGTATATACTCTTCAACAGCTTGCAGACTTGGTTGGGAGTTCCTTTTGTGTATCCTGGAGGTTTTTGCATATATATCTCTTCATGCAAAACTCTATGTAAGAAGGCATTACTCACAATAAACTGTTTGAGATGTCAATTCTGAACTGCAGATACAGCCAATAAACATCGAATAGTTACAAATTTTGCAACAGGTGAGAATGTTTCGTTGTAGTCTATTCCTTCCCTTTGTGTATATCCTTTGGCTACAAACATTGCCTTGTGCCTTTCAATGCTTCCATCTGGGTTATGCTACAGCTTATACACCCATTTGCAGCCAATTGCTGCCTTTTCTGGTGGGACATCAGTGAAAGTCCAAGTTCCATTCGACTCAAGGGCTTCTATTTCTGAATCCATTGCCTTGCACCAATTAGGATCACTCGCAGCTTGATGATAGGTATTAGGTTCAAAGTGTGTGCAAATAGAGGTTGAAAAAGTCTTGAACTAAGGTGATAGCTTATGATAAGAGATAGTGCTAGAAAGAGGAAATGCCTTACCTGCAGAGGCTGGAGACCCTGTCTTGTGAGAAGATTGGGACGATTGAGTTGATGTAGCCTGATGACAATGGAAATCTTGTAAGTACTGAGGAGCCCTTTTTACTCTTGAAGACTTTCGAATGATAGGTGGTGTGGGAGGCGATGTTTGAGGAATATTATGAGGTGTAGGATTGTTGGAAATGATTTGATAAGGTGTATGTGTTCTAGGTGAGTGAGGCATAACATCTTATGTGGATTCATGAATATAGTTGGCCATGTGTGGAAGTGGCTTGGTGAAGACAAATTCAATTTCATCAGTTTGCTTTCTAGTTTGTTTATAAGGAAAGTAAGTTTCATGAAATGTTATATCCCTAGATATGAAAATAGTTTTTATCTGTAAATCCATGACTTTGTATCCCTTAACCCCGAAAGAATAACCTAAGAAAATACATTGGCATCATCTAGGATCAAATTTCCTTCTCCCATGTGTTAAAGTCGAAGCATAGCAAAGGCATCCAAAGGTTCTAAGGTAAGAATAGGCTGGTGTGCTTTGAAACACTATGTCAAATGGTGATTTGTCTTGCAGCAATGGTGTGGGGATTCTATTTATTAAGTATGTTGCTGTGAGGATAAACTCATTCCAGTAAAACAGAGGAAGGCCTTATTGGTATTTTAAAGCTCTGGCCACATTCATCAAGTGCTGGTGCTTCCTCTCAACTATACCGTTTTGTTAAGGGGTCTCAACACAACTCCTTTGATGAATTATCCCTTTTAAGTTGTAAAAAACAGTTAGTTTGAATTCAAGGCCATTGTCACTCCTCAGGGTTTTAACTGAAATTTGAAACTGATTTTCTACCATTTGAATGAAGGCCTTAATGGAATGACTGACATCAGATTTTCTTTTAAGCATGTACACCCAAGTGGCACATGAATATTCATCTACTATTGAAATGAAATACTTCGATCCATCATGAGCAATAGCGGGGCAAGGACCCCAGATGTCACAATGAATAATTTCAAACAGTTGTTTAGTCTTATGTGATCTTATAGGAAAGGGTATGGACAGATAAAGCATGGAACATTACTAGCATTTTTGTAATAAGAAACAACTGAATCATCAGAAATAAGCTTCATTCTAGAGTTTGATATATGTCCTAAACGATAATGCCATAAGTTTGGTTGAACATCAGAATTGATAACAAAAGCTGCAGTAAAAGGTTACCTAAGATTAAGGGCTGATAAGGTGGTCATTAAGGCTGTGGATGGAACCTTGTGTAGCATGAGTCTATACAGGCCACACCATACTTCACCCTTCCCAATCGTCTTCTAAGATGAAAGGTCCTACACATAAAGGCATTAGGCATGAATATTAGGCAACAAGGGATTTGCTGCATTAATTTTTTGACAGATAGTAAATTGAAGTGAAAATTAGGAACATATAACACATCTTTTAGAAGCATAGAATTGTGACTTGCACTACACCAAGATGTGTGGCTGGAACTACCTCACCAGTGGGCAACTTAACTAAGAGAGATCATGTGATCTGTTGCACCAGTGTCAATAATCCATGGGATGCTATCTACATTCTGAGAGTGTGTAGGTGTAATAGATAGATAGGCAGCTTTACCAGATAAATCAGACCGAGGCTTAGTTAGTTGCACCAGTGTCAATAATCCATGGGATGCTAGTAAAATTCTGGGAGTGTGTGATGCAGCAGATAAATAGGCATCTTTACCACACAAATTAGATTGAGAGTTAGTTTTTGAATGATCAAGAGTCTGCACTTGATTGACAGAATGGATGGTCTGTCAGTTCTCTTTAGGTCAAAGTAAGGCAAGGAACTCTTCATATTGCCTCTTAGTTAGAAAAACTGGTTTCTCACTTTCTTTCTCCATCACACTTGATTGATTTGTAAAACTCCCATCTCTCCTCTAGACTTTGTGTAACTTGTGATTTGGAGGATACCCATGCAGCTTAAAGCATTTCTCTATGGTGTGTCTTGTCATGTTGCAATGTGTGCAAACAGGAGGTCCAATGTTTCCTACTTTGAAACACTTATCCAAATTGTGTCCAAGAATCTTGCAATATGTGCAATATGGCCTATCCTTTTTACCAGTGAAATTCGATTTTCCATAGCTGATAGCTCTGTTATCTCCATAAGCCTTCCTAATTGCCATTACAATGGCTTCATTGTTCACAGCAGTAGAGACAATTTGTTTCTATCTCTCCTGCTGCTGTATGTAAGAAAATACCTTATTCCCTGGTGGAAGGGGGTCGAGCATCATTACTTGGGCTCTTGTGTTATCATAAATTTCATTCAACCCCATAAGAAACTTAATCACACAATCACGCTGATGCATATCTATGAGCACCTTCAATTGTCCACAGCTACATTCAGGAATGGGATCATAAACCGATAGTTCATCCCAAATGGTTTTTAACTTACCATAGTAGATACTCACAGAATCGTTTTCTTGCTCTAGTTCAGCCAATGCCTTTTTCAGTTCTTATATCCTGGGTCTATTTTGTTGAGAAAATCGATCCTTAAGTTATATCCATATCTCATTTACCTCATCCATAAATGCAACACTGGATGTAAGGGAAGGAGATATGGCATTTTGAATCCATGACACCACCATGTCATTGCATCTTTCCCATGGATCAAAGGAGGTGCTGGTTGGTTCTGGTTTAGGCAATGTTCCATTGATGAAGCTAAGCTTGTTTTTAGCTCGGAGTGACCTTGACCAGGTAGGATAATTTTCTGTGGTTAATAGCTCTGTGACTAAAATGGCTCGTGGATTATCTGAGTTCTCCAACTTGTAATGGTCAGAAAGGTCAGGAGCTTGAACAGGGGTCCTGTTTTCACTGCCACCAAAATTCATTCCGGCAATGGAAGTCATGGCTCTAATACCATGTAAGATTTTGCAGCTGAATGAAGATGAAAATGCAGCTGAATGAAATGATCTGATAAACTAGAATTGAATCGATAAATTCATCTTACCATTAATATCAATACAAGTGCAGATTTATTGAAAATATGAAGGGGTAAAAAAGTAAAGAACTACCCTAACAAACTACAAAACAGAAAGAATATTTATGCGCCTAACCATGTCCAATTACACGAGCTGGCAGGACAAGTGGCTGATTCTCTTATGAAGTATATACAAATTCAGCTGATATGCCAACCATATTATGCAGATAAGTAAATTACTGATAAGCTAAATACACTATGCATTCTAACAAGAATGTAGAATGATTTTCAAATAATCAATTCAGGGCAAATTACAAAATCTAGATCTGTTAGTTTCCACCACTCGGATCTGTCCTCTAAAGTTTACTTATATGATATTCAATTTAATCTACAACTAGGACCATCGTTTAAAGAAACAAACCTTAACGGAGTTGAGCATAATTAAATATAAGAAATAAGTGGTAGAGTAAAAACCATGAAAAAGCGTGAGGATCGTACCCTCAGGAAAGATACCAGTTTTGCAAGATAGAGAGAGAGGGAGATAGAGAGAGAAAGAGGAAGAACGTGATTTTGGAGAAATAGTGAAGAGAAATTGATTATATATGCACGGAAAGGTGGCGGCTTTTTCTTGGTAGATCTAGGCAAGTGAAATTTCCTGGGTTTTTTTTTTGGTTTTATGTAAAAATGGGACGTGGAGGAGGTGGTTTGTTATACATCAGTGAAGGTCACTAAACTTTGAGTGGAATTCCATTTTAGCTACTCAACTTCTTTATGTTCCAAACTCATGATCGAAGGTTTAATTCCGTTTTAGCACGACCACTAGTAATGTCTGCGTCACAAAGTTTAATGTCATTGTGACAAACAAGTTAACTTCCTTATATGAACACAAAATTTAATCGTCATTATATTTGTACACTTGCAAAGAAGTTATATTCTGAAGATTTCTCAAAATAATACATTCATAATTTTGAATATGAATTGCAACAATATGAGTTAGATACAAAGAGTAAACCTCAGTCTCAAGTTTCTGCACTTGTTGAATTACGTCAGTAATTGACTGAGAGCAGAAAGTCGGATACTTATACTAGATTGATTCGTCTTGTATTAATGTTACTTGTTTCTATCACGAATACTAAGCAAGTAATATCAACAATGAACATGTGAAGAAAGACCTTCGCAATAAAATGGAGGATGACTTTCTTATCGATTTTATGGCGCTTTTTATCGAATGAGAACTTGTTGAGAAAATAGAAGTAGATTCTGTTAAAGATGATTTTTTTGTTTCAAACCTCATCGGGTACAACTTCAAATTAGATGAAAATGACTTTAATGTTATTTATGAAATATTACATTGACTTTCTTAAATTTTAGCCCCTACATCCTAAATTATTGGATCCGCGCTATGGGAATCGATCTGCAACGTGCGTCAATTGAGGTAAATATTTCCCTATATCAATACTTGGTTTCATTGACCTGAAAATGACCTTAAATCTCACTGTTTTTGTATTATTTTCCTTATTATGAATTGTGATAAACCGAAAAATCAGAATTACCTGAAAGTCGTTTTGTTGGAATAATATTTATATTTACATGTACACACAGTGCACACAAACATATATGCTTTTCTATACCTTAATCAACTGCTACTCTAGATAATTCTGAACCGGGATAACAAATTGCAAGTGAATTATTTGAATTCTCTTGGCTACTCCATAAACACTGCCCCTCAACCCAGTTGAGTTTGTATAAAGTACAAAAACCTTTTTGATTATGTATCAAACTACTCAGACATGGATGAAGACGGGTTAAGTGCCTTTACAAAGTGGTGGTAAGTGACATTTCTGGGGTAGAAACTGGGGACTTTCCATGAATGTTGTTTAACTTACTTGCATATTTACTTTATTTAGGCATTTGAAATGATGATTTATGATCAAGAAGAGAATATCATAGACTCGACCGGAATGGAGAATATCAATATTTAATTTAAAAATTCATGGAGTCTGTACCACCAAAAATCAAGCAATCGAGGATCATATGAAATATTGCACAACTGGAATAATCTCCCATTTTAGTTACTTTCTATAATTTTATATATATTCCTTAGTTAATAATTATGTTTAGCACTTTACCATGTTAAGCATATCATTATTTTTCCTATATGACGCTATGTCATTGTAATGAATCGGCAGGCTTCAATTATGAATAAAAGTTTCCTCAAACCAGTACATATAATTTAAAATAGGGTACACCAGCCCCTCAAAACTCTAACTCTTCAAAATGCAATACTGGTAAATCGACATTTACTGTTATTTTACAAACAAAAGTCCCAAATGTACTCAAAATGCTCAATATGCAGCGAGCCCATGATATGGATACATGAATTACAAATTAACTTTTTTGACAAAACATACATGTATCCCAAAAGAAATATGAACTATGTAGATTGACAAAATGGGTCTTACAATTAATGACAAAGTGTGGCTCAACTCGATGGATCAACAGGCTAAAATGCTGCTCAACTCAGCTACTATCTGATAAGGAAAAAAGTGACAAAATATATGATATTGTAACTCAGTGAGTGGTTAGTTTACAAATAAGTATACTTTTCCTATTTGTACATAATTACTGTAAAGCTTCCTTTACTCTTTTATAAATTTAAGAAATTCAAAAGTTTGGTAATAACTTTTAAAATTGAAACATGATAGAATCATAAAAATTTTTGTTCTTTATTCAAAATAAACAATAATAAAGGATAACGAATATAGATAATCTGATGTCCATGAGAATCTATGAAATAATGTCGTTACTCAATACTATAAGTTGAAATCTTTATTCTACGAACTGAATAAACTGAATTCTATAATCTGAAATCTGATAACCTGTAGTAATACTGAAAAATCACACCAAAAAGGTACCCAAAATAATAATACTCATGCATCGATTAATACCGATATACATGGCAAAGTTATTCAATTATGAAATTCTGTAATTCTGGTCATACGCGCACAGAGCTGCCCGAAGGCTATAATCTGGTTATACACTATGGAAACACATTCACAATAGTGCAGAGCGAATAAAATCACCATAAGTGTCATACAATGTGATTCACACCAGTGCAAAGCAGGGAAAATAACTATATGGGGCCATACACCGTAGAAATACATTCACACAAGTGCACACTAGGGTAAATCACCTGTGTACTTTCTGATGGTTTTAAAAATAACTTTAAATATGCTAAAATATTTAATACTGATATTCTAAGCCAATGAAATGGTTTAACTGAACAAAATTTAACTTTTAGAAAATTTTCTTATTTTAAAAAAAATAACTTTATTCTAAAAATCATGCTTTCTAAATCAATCATCTGAAATAATTAACTTTTACGGCTTATATGATTTACTAGAAGAAATATAATAACAATTATTTCATATAAGCTTGAGAACTAATATAATATAAATAAGTGCTTATTTCCAAAAAATAGATATACACTCACTCAATACAAGTTATATGCTATGATGACAGATAAATTTTTTTAATCTCTTCTTCACCACCTGAAATACAATGTAAAATAACCAATTTAACCACTATCATACTAAGTAGCTCTGAATATTAATAATCGAATACTAAAACTAAATTTCTCGGTACTGGAACAATTTCCCGAAATTTCCTTTAATCACTTGAAGCTAATTCCACTTTCTAGTCCTCTCACTTATCTTTAATTTATCACAATTACCTTCATCCCAAACATAAAAGCAATTCCTTCTTCAAATCTAGTGAAAACTAGTAACTATAATTCAACCAATTTAACTTTACATTCTAACTTATAAATCATTCTTCCAAATGAGTAGTCTATCAACATATTCATTTTCACAAACTATCTTTCTTCAAGAACCCAATTAAAATTCTAGGGTTTGTCGAAAATAATATAACTTACATTGATACAATTTTTTTTTCACAAATCCAAAAGATCAACTTGAAAGCATACTCTTTCCTTCAATCTGAAAATTAACTCAACCAATGAGAACCCTAGAAAATTTAATATAAATTATTCCTTTATCTCTTGAAGAAATAGATAAATTGAACCCAAGATTGAGGAAATCAACACTTACTCCTTCTTCTTCCCTTTTTCCCTTCTTTTTCTTCTTCTTTCCTTTATCCTTTTTCTACCTTTTTCCTTTCTTTTTCGGTCTTCAGCTTCTCACAATTTCCAGCCTCTGTTACGTTTTCCTCAGTTCTGCGTGAGTATAGAAATGAGAAATGGGTTAAATGTATAACAGTTAGTGGACTCTAACTCTTAATTGCAAAGAAAGTCCTCCAACCTTCATATAATACAACATTTGGTCATATAACTTCCAATGATAGGTAAGTACATCCCAACTTTAAATTTAATCCTCCCTAAACCCTCAATTATTGTCAATTGTAAAATAAACCCCAATAAAATAATTTATTCCATATAAGTCCCTATTTGACCTTGACTTTGACTAGTCGAACATTTGATTTTGAAATAAAATCTTGACTTTTGACTAGTATAAACTGAGGTGTAACAATCTTACCTCCTTAACAGAATTTCGTTCTCGAAATTCGATTGACAACTGGCTAATCAATGAATAGAAAAGGATATTGAGGACACATCTGATCCTCATTTTCCCATGTAGCATCTTCTACCATCTGATTCTTCCAAAGCTCATTGATAAGTGGAATTGTTTGGTTTCGCTGAATTTGAACATTTCTGTCTAGAATTTCCACTGGCTCTTCTATATAGGTCAAATTCTCCTTCAATTAAATTGACTGAGACTCTAGTCTATGAGAAGCATCTACGATGTATTTGCAAAGCATAGAAACATGGAAAACATCATGGATCATGGATAATTCATCAACAAATCTAATCGATATGCAACTGGATCATCTGGTAAATCTAATTGATATGCAACTGGACCAATCCGCTCAGTAATCTGATAAGGTCCAATAAATCGTAGACTCAACTTTCTTCGTTTGCCAAATCTCAACACCCCTTTCCAGGTGACAATTTCAAAAATACTTTATCTCCAACTTCAAATTCAAGATGGAAGAGTAAGTACAGGAGCAGAAACTAATCTTTTATTCAACTCTTGAAAACTCTTTTCACATTCCTCAGTCCACAAAAATTTGAAGTTCTTACGAGTCAAACTAGTCAGAGGAAAAGCAATTTTAGAAAAAGCTTCTACAAACCGATGATAATAACCTGCTAGCCCAAAGAAACTCCGTACTTCTGTAACAATAGTAGGGCGTTCCCATTTCATCACAACCTCAGTTTTTAAAGGATCTACATAAATGCCTTCTACTGAGATACCATGACCCAGAAACACAACTTTTTCGAGCCAAAATTCACATTTGTTGAACTTAGCATACAACTGCTTATCTCGCAAAATCTGTAAAATAATTCTCAAGTGCTCGGCATGCTCATCACGACTAGAAGAATAAACCAATATATCATCAATAAAAACAATTACAAATTTGTCTAAATATGGGTGAAGCACCCTATTCATCAGATCCATAAAATACTGCTGGGCATTAGTCAACCTAAATGGAATCACCAGAAACTCATAGTGGTCATATCATGACCTAAAACAAGTTTTTTGTACATCAACATCTCTAAATTTGAGTTGATGGTATCCTAAACGCAAATCAACCTTAAAAAATAATGTGGCACCTCGAAGTTGATCAAACAAATAATCTATACGAGGTAAATGATACTTATTGTGAATAGTCACTTTACGCAGCTGTCTGTAGTCAATACACAATCTCATTGTACCATCCTTCTTTTTCACAAATAATACTGGCGCTTCCTAAGGACATGTTGTGGGTCTAATGAAACACTTATCAACTAAATCTTGCAACCGAACTTTCAGTTCCTTCAGCTCTGCTGGAGCCATTCTGTAAGGTGTTTGTGAAATAGGGATAGTCCCTGAGACCAAATCAATGGTAAATTCAATTTCCCTGTCTGGTGGTAGACTTGGAAGATCTTCAGGAAAAACACTAGGGAAATCTCTTACCACTAATGTATCTTCAAGTTTCAACTTAGTAATGTCGGTGTCAATCACATGAGCCAAATAAGCGTGACAACCTTTTCTAAGCAACCCCCCAGCATCAAGTGCAGATATGATACATGAAGCTAATATTCTCCGTTCACCACTAAGAACAATTTCAAGCTCTCATGGCCTTCTGAACAACACCTCTTTGCGAAAACAATCAACTGAAGCATGATTTGCTGCTAAGAAATCCATGTCCAATATAATATCAAAATCATGAATAAAAAGTGAAATCCAATTAGCTTTCAACTCTCGATCATTCACTCTAATCACGTAATCTTTGTACACATTATTAGCTAAAAGTGAATCTCCTATAGGAGTCGCTACCACCAAATCACTATCTAACGGTTCTGACATATAGTCCGCATAAATAGTAAATACAGATGATATAAAAGAATATGTATCCCTGAATCAATTAAGAATGAGCCTTTCTACCAAAAATAAATAACGTACCTATGACCCCATCTGGTGACTCATCGGCATCGTGCTGAGTCACAGCAAAAACTCTTTCGTGACCTCTGGGACGTCATATCTGGCCTTTCTGTCTAGTACCACTACTGTCGGCGATATCAAACTGAATAACACTAGTAACACCTACTTTACCTATCAACGTATCCCAATTCCATCTAGAAATACCAACATCTGGCTGTGATAATGTCCCCTGTGATAAACTACCATGCTAAAGGTGAACTGGGCATTCTCTCATCATATGTCCAGTCTGACCACAATGATAACAAACCTCGACGCCTTTAAGGTGCTCACCAAGATGAACTTTCCCACATGATTAGCACTGAGGAAACCTAGTAACATTGGAACTATCACCCTGTCATAGAGCAAATGGTCTTTGAACAGACCCCTAGGTCTGAGTACGACTACTCCCTGGCTGTTGCACTGATCTCTGGCTAAATCTTGAGCTCTGAATTCCACGAGATTTGGACTTGAAACTACTAGAAGTGGAAACACCTAAACCAACTCCTTTATGATCCCTCCTCAATGATTTGTCGATAGAGACTCCTGGCCATGTCTGATTGCCACCAACTCTAAGCCTTACTTGTTCTTTACCTCTTTGTCATTCAGAGAGACTTTTCTTAACCCTCAATGCTGCTTCTACAAGTTTTCCAAAATTTTCATACCCAGTTGCTATCACCACCGATCTGATTTATTTCCTCAAGCCATATTCAAACCTTTTGCACTTATCAGCTTCATCATCTACAAGGACTGCAACATACTTTGATAATTCTACAAACCTTTTTTGATATTCCACCACCGTGGATGTCTATACCAGCTTCAAAAATTCATTCTGTTTGTCATTTTTATAAGAACGAGGACAGTAACACTCATTAAAATCATCTTTAAAATTATTCAACATGATGACAGAAGGATGAACAAATTTACTCTTTACTTATCTCCACTAATCATATGCACTTCCTTCTAACAAAAAGGTAGCAAAACGTAATTTTCGATCATCGAGAGAATCTATAACATCAAACACTCTTTCAATCTTTACCATTCAAGATTCAGCTAATGGTAGATCAGCTGTACATGTGAACACCTTAGTCCTTAATTTAGTTGCTCGCTCAATATTTTACTCTTTATCAAAACTATGTAAAGTAGAAGCAACAACTATAGCAATCCTATCAGCCATAAGATCAGCCTGAGCTACATCCCCATATCATAGCTGCTCATGAGTCTGATGAACTGATTCATCAACCTTACTCACATCTCTAATGTCATCTCTATCAAGAGGAACTTGTGGTTAAGGCAGCACATCCTGGAGCCTGCGAGTCTTACCACCACGAACCATGACCTCCAACTATAAAATATGCATGATATGTTGAGAAAGAAATCAAAATAAATGTAATACAAGCTGACTCTATGACCATGCTTTGATACCAATTGACACAAGCCATCCTGAATCATCCTAATGGACCCGACATGTGTCGTGCATCGATAGTAGATATCAGCTAAGTGTCGAACCCACCATCAAGGCGACTTTGACCTGATAGCCCAAGAATAGCTAACCTAGCGGGGATGAATTGGTTTTAAAAACTTTTTCAAAAAATTAATCAATAATCAAGTATGCAATAAGGAGATAGATTAATTTAGATAATAATAATAAGTACGAATATGAAAGCAATAAGTAGAGAGGGATAGAGAATGCAAAAGGTATAATTGTGGAGGTTTAATCCAACACAATGATCTATGTCCTCCGTTACCAAGCTCTTCGGCATGTGCAAGGCCAATTTCACTATATTGATTGACTTGTGGTGCAATCCAACCCTTTACAAAGCTTCCCGTGACTTACAAATAAGGAGCACCGATCCTTTTACAACATTGAGCTTTATGGGAGCTCAACACGATCCACAAGTTTGAAGAGAATTGATTTTACAAATTGAAATTCCTCTCTTAATAAATGATATGATCACAATTAAGTACACAGAAAAAAATAGGCTAACACTTTAATAAATAGCAGTGAATGAAGCTCAAGTGTTAAATATGAAAACCTTTGATGTGTAGAATGATTTTCCAAGGTTAATTTGATCAAAAGTTTTCCAAGTCAAAATGATTTAATAATAAATGGAATGAGAAATCAATAATTTTTTTGTTCAAAATAAATGGAATAAGAAATCAATACATTTTTTGTACAAAAATATCTCACTTAAATGCTCTTGAATGTGTAACATTGAATGTAAAGTGATGTGGTATTTATAGCAGTCAAAATGCAAAAAGTTCTGACCAACCGGACGTCCGGTACTGATCGGACGACTGAAACTAGTCGTTGTACGTCAAAAATCAGAACGATAAGAATTTTGACCGTTGGAGCCACCGGACATCCACTAGATCTACCGGACCTCCGGCAGACCAAAAATTTCTGATTTTCTCTTTTTTTTATTATTTAAGTAAGTGTAAATTCTTGAAAGATACATTCATTTGTCTTTTCAAAATAAATATCATTGGTAAAGAATTTAAGAGTCAAGTGAAGATTTTGTCATATCAAAAATAATTTTTTTGCAAGCGTTATATGAAAAGTTTGTTTCGTGCATAAAAATTTAACTTACGAGCTTGTTGTAATTTATTGCTAAGAATNAAAATTTAACTTACGAGCTTGTTGTAATTTATTGCTAAGAATTGAAGTGTTTTACCTTTACAAGTGAGTTCAAACATATAATTCTAATATCTTCAATTGATTTGCCGCGAGTGCTTGATTATTTTCAAGCTTGATTGTAAATGCTCGATTTTCATGATGTCCGCAACATGTAACAATGAAAACTTGAATGTAAAAGTTAGAGATAAAAGATACTTTATTTGTTATGATCAAAACATAAGATGAACCATAGGTCAACAATTTCTCCACAAAATGTGACAATGAAGACTCGAATATAAATGTTAGAGATAAGAATAATTTGTTTGTTATAATCAAAACTCGAAATTAATCATAGGTCAACAATTTTCCCCTTTTTGATTATGACAAACAAGATGATTTGCAGAATAGGATTGAGCATTTGATATCAATTTATCATGCAATTCGGATTCTCCCTGTATTTTACAAATTGATAATCATACATTCAAAGTATAAATGATTTTACTTATTTCCCCATTTTTCATAAATTCCAAGCACATTATCAAATCATGTATGCATAATCATCTCACTCGCAATTAACAAATCATGTATGCATAATCATCTCACTCGCATTCTCTCTTTGGCATAAACAAAAAGCATAAGCAAAAACCACAAGGCAAAATATGGATCATAATAACTTAGCATTGATCATAAAAGAAATAGTCATAGAAAATGATGTCCAATAAAACAACAAAATAAGCTAAACATAAAGAGTATAGATAAGGCATATAAAATCTAAAGACAATCTAAAATGGTAATAAAGTGGAGGACTGCGACTTTGGAGCAGCGGTGGAGGAAAAAGTGCATAGAAATTAGCGTAGAAGGCATTCTGCTGGGCCTGCATTTTTTCCTGTTGTGCTTGAATGGCATCCTGTTAAGCTAGTATGGTGGCCTGCTGAACCTACAACTCTTGAAGCATCCCGTCAAGGCCATCAATCGAAGATGTAAGAGAGTCAATACGGCCATTAAGAAGATTGTAGTGATTCTCGATAAATGTGAAATCACCTGTCGAAGAACGAGGAGCACTAGAGGCAGGAGCATCATGTGAAGGATGCGAAACTTGCGGTATATCATCAGCATCGTCATCCTCATCACCTTCAAAACGTAAAGTCGATGGACTTGAAGTGGGTCGAACCCTTTTGTGTGCCCACCCATTGACCATGTTCTTTTACTATTTTAATTCATTTAAGGGTTTGGATGTTGATAGTGTCGGTAGGGTGAAGTTTAACAAATGTCTCATCATGTAGTGGAATGTCAAAATGTTTAAAAAAATTTGTAAGAAGCATTCCGTAAGGCAAAGCTTTAAGATGTCGTGAGGAATGCATAAGTTTTATGAGACCTAATGAGATAGTTGAAAGATCTAGTTTTCGCCCAACAAGAAAAGAATCAAGGATAAAAAGATAAAAAAAAATGTTTACTTCATCTCGATGACCCTTTTGAGGAAGAATTACATGAATGATGTTTTGTAGAACTTTGCATGGAAGTGTTAGTTGATTTGCACTAAGTTTTGTGATGTTTTCAAAATCCTTTCCAAAAACCTGACGAGATGTCTTGAAAGGGTTATACCCTTCAAAAGTAGGATGAGTTTTATGAAGAAAAATTTGAATATCACACGACTCAACCTTAAGAGTATCACGAATGAGAGCTTTGTTGACAACGAACATTTTTTAGTAAACATGAAGTCTCGTCTGAACGAGGAGTAGTGACCATATTTTTATAAAATTCTTTCATAAAGCGGGGATATACATGTTCTTCTAGAGCAGCTATCGACACCCACTCCATGTTTTCAAAAAATTCTTCAATATGAAATGTGGGTGCTTCAATAGTAAAGTCGGCAAAATCAACGTTTTTACCTATTAAATGGGAGATTTTTCAAATGGGTTGGCCGACACCTCGGGCTCCATATCAAATTTTTCGTCTGGTGATGTGGAGGAGATCGCCTCACCGTGATCTTGAGTCTTTTTTCCCGCTCTTCTAGACCCCGACATTGTAGAAAAGTAGAGAAGACTTGAAGAAAAATCAAGTTCTAGGGTTTTGAATTTTTTTGGGGAAAATTGGAATGAAATGGATGAAATATGGAATTTTGAAAGGATTTGAAGTGTAGAGGTAGTGGGTTTTTTTGATTTTGAGGAATATTTGATGATTTGAGTGGAGAGAATGAAGGAGAGAGACGAGATTTAGGAAGGGAATTGAGAGAAAAGTGAAGAAACAATGAGGAAATTTGGTCTGCTTCACAAAATCACAGGTTTTATCCGTGATGTACCAGACATCCGGTTCATTAACAGAACGTCCAGTTGACAGCACTAAAAATCTCTGTCAAATCGGATGGGTCAACCGGACGTTCGGTTTGCTTTTCCATTCATCTTTTTTTATAAATAAAACATATTAAATATGGTGCACATGAAGTAATGAAAACATGTAATCGTATGTAATTAATCTTGTATTTCAAATTCATCAAGAATGCCTAAACATCTTCTAATATGTGATAAACGATCAAGAGTTAGAGGTTTTGTGAAAATATTGGCCAATTGATTTTCCATGTTTACAAATTCTAACACAATATC
>CAIGRT010208063.1:0-10924 GCA_903798405.1 Fraxinus platypoda
GGGGCCGATCAGACGGTTCATTACTCGTGTTTTTGATATGAATATACTATGAATATAAAATTAAAAAGACGTGTTAACTAATCAATGTTCGTTCTACTTTATCACGTACAAATTTACGATATCAAGAATTTGTAAACCTTAAAAATTGTGGGATAGACATCATTTTAAAATTATTGATTAATCATATAAAAGTCTGACAAATCTATGAAGTTTTGAGGAATCCTTTTCAAAATTTAGAAAATGTTGATTTTTGTGCTAAATATTTTGATGTCACAAGCGCGCTGTAAGAACATCATTTTAAAATTATTGATTAATCATGTATAATTCCGACAAAATCCATGAAGTTTTGAGGATTCCTTTCAATAATTTAGAAAATGTTGATTTTTGTGCTAAATATTTTGATATCATAAGCGCACTGTAAGAACATTTTCAAGACTCTTTAAATATAATATATTATATTTCAAAGAGTTAATACTTAAAAATAAGTTTCTAGAGAATAATTTATTAAAATTTTTTAATTAACCTCGTTAATCACGGAGTTTTTAAATTTAAGGTCAGCCCACATTTTACTTTTTAATTTTTCATGGTGGTTGTCTGGTTGAAGAAAAAAATCTCTAACCTTAAAAGTATCTATTACATTAGATAACACATGGAGAAATTTCAATTAATTAAAGGATAATTGTAGCAAAAGTCTCAAATCTTTGAAATATTAGCAGACTTTTTCCAAATATTTAATTTGTTGCAGCCGTCACCCCTAACATTTGAAAATGTTGCAGGTGAACCCCTTTTTGGACAGTTTTCATCCACTTTTTCTAAGCTGTTTAATTTGTTGTAAATATTAGAAAAATTCTTATTACAGATATACACTTCATTTTAAGACCACATCATTCACGCAATTTACTGGGTTCTATTTAGTTTACATTCTAAATCAAATCTTGGATTAAAGCTTGATTTTGATCAATTTATTTCATTTATTTCTGGGTATCTTCAATTTCATGTTGCAGATGTGTCTGTATGCTTAATTTTCGACCTTGAAGATTGAAAGATGAAGATGAAGCTGAGAAAATTGGTTCTTTTCTGCTAATGACTGCGGTTCTTGCTTCTATTGTTCTTTACACTAAGAACCAGACACCCATTTGCTCCAGTTGCGAATCCGACACCCCGGTAGACTGGGTGTTTGCTTCCATCGTTGGTAGATTCCCTGATTCTCTTGATTTTTTGATAGCTTCTACAGTTGACTTTTGCTGGGCGTTCACAGTACAATTATTGGTAGCAGATAGAAACTATGTTGTTCTCGGCAAGTGGTTGGTGGATGTGGAGGTGGAGGTGGAGGTGGAGGTAGCGGTGGTCAAGTTTGATTTTGGTTTGAGGTGGGATGGGTGAGGGTTGAGAGGAAGAAGACAATTGTGTGTGTGTGTGTGTTTTTTTTTATTATTTCTTATTTTATTTATTTATTTATTTAATTTGATAAATGGAAAGTTACTCTTCTGTCCATTTTCAAAATATGAAAAATGTGATCAAAGTTAATTTTTTTGTCAACGACAGAATTATGGATGGAAACTATCTAAAAGGGCTTCATCTGCAACATTTGAAAATGTTAGGGGTTACGGCTCCAACAAATCAAATGTTTGGAGAAAGTCTGCTGATATTTCAAAGGTTAAGGACTTTTCCTACCATTATCTCATTAATTAATTAACGAAATAGCAAAAGTTTGTCGGTGCACCTAACTTGGCCTAATAAAAATAAGTAATCATTTTGTAAACAATATACAAAGAATTAAGCCACGTGTTAAACCTAAAAAAAATAAAAAAAATAATAATTGAATTTGATTTACTTCTCTATAAACATTCAATAAAAGATACGTATAATCCATTATTCAATCTCTCGTATTACAAAAATATATTATACCAATCTTAATCCATTAACTAACCCATAAAAAATGACTAGCACAAGATAATAATACACTTGTAACAAAGAAAAATTTCGAGTAGTAGCTAAGTCCAATGCAAAGGGAGTCTTGTGTCGTCTCTTTGGATGAGAGTTTAAGCTCTCGTCCCCATTAAATTAAAATTTATTTTTCTTTTTTTTTTATCAATTACACATTTTTCAATAAAATAATATTACACGTAAATCTAAAATCTTTTTTTTTTAATTTGAAAAAATGGAATCCAATCAGGAGATAAAGTATTTAATACATCTTTATTTACAACAATTTAATTTTCAACATTTTTTTTCACATAGATCATGTTTATTTTCATTAAAAGTTTAATGTGCACATTTTCATAATCTCTAATCCTTTCGAACATAGAATGAAGCGAGTAGGGATTGTCTAGTTTCAGTTGATTTCTGCGTTATTAAGTTTGACGTCTTCTCTTTTAGGCTAACAAGACATACATAAAGACTTTTATCTATATTCATATGAATCGTACGTCTAATATTAAAATTTAAATTATTAGAAAATGAATAGTTTAACTTTTAAAATACCTCTAATTTTAAACTAATAAGAGGTTTTGGATGACCTAATTTTAACAATCACTATACATGATAAGGAAATTTAATTGTGAAATGGTGTGTATAATCACTACATACAAGTAGATATTCATGCATTTGACATCTGACTCACCTCCGACTCACATATACATACACCTTATGTAATGTTATGTACATGACATGATATCCATGCATGTGAACCATGATGCGAGTTTAATGGTTTTGGTAGTATAGCTTTATTCTTGGTGGTATAAAATGGATTAAGTTTGGGGAATCTGCTAAAATAATAAAATAGAAAAGGAAAAAGGAAAATTAAAAATCTTGGGGGCCCCACGAGATGTGATGGGTCCCATTCCACGTCATTTAGAGTTGGTGCGACGTTGGAGTTTGAATTTACTCACCTCGCTCGTGACATTTTTTTTTTGTCTCAAATGCAGAGAGAGAGACGTAAGTTTTATTTTTCTTTACTTGAATCACACGACACGAGAGTAAAGTTGGAGTTTTTATTTATTTTTTAATACCAAAAGAAAGAAAAAATACAAATACAAACACAAACATGGAAGGTGCCTAATTTCTTACCTTATCCAAAAAAAAGGTGCCTAATTTCCAAGTAATACAAATAAAAATAACATAATTTAAGTAAGACAAGAAGGGAAAGTTAATGGGACTTTGAAGACGAAGAGATACAAAGCATCTTCAATGAATTTGAATTATTTTAAATAAATGAAAAGGTTATTGTCTAAGAAAAATCTTCTTTAATCTAATTAAAAAAGACATCATTTAGAGCTGTCTATTTCAAGGGTTCAAATTTTTATTTTTATTTTAATTCGCTTTTTTGTATTTAGAGCATTGAATTTCTTTTTTTTTTTTCTCTCTCTATTTTATTTATTTTTATTTTAGAATAGAGAAAGACGTGTAAACAATAGTATTTTGTTGTAGATTACATACAACGGAAAACTAAATTTAAGCTCGACTATCTATTCATTAGGTATAATTTTACGTAGATTACAATCCATGGAAGGAACTAAATAGTTAGATTATGTCCGATTTAATTTTAAGTAATACATGTTAATTGTATATTAATTACAGTGTATTTCCTATTTAGTTTAAATTTTACGGTGTATGTTGACTTCCTAATTTGATGAGATCTAGATATCACCAAATCTCAACTCCTATCACATTAACGTATATGTTACCTGCACACTTGAACAGACGCGTTAGACTACACAGATTGTAGCTTAAACGGGGTGCAAAAATCATATGTACTTCAACGTTGAAGTCAGATGATGAATTTATATTGGATGTGAGAGAGACTCAATTGACGAAAATATGGGTTGTCGGGTTATAAAATACTTATAGTCAAGTTACCTTTGAATGAGAAATGACCGTGTATTTATATTAGGAGAGTAAACAAAGGATACCCTCTGGATGCTTGACACGTAGTATCATTTCTAAGGGCTCATTTGTCATATTTAATTGTATCAATCCATAGTTGTCATAGGCCTATAGTTTGCAGAAGTGGAAAATAGGTTAAAATGTTGTGATCTGATCGGGGCGCGATGCAACTTGACCGAGATGATGCTTGCAGCAGATGCCCTTCACCTCGGATATAAACTGTAGCAAAGAGGTGATGCATCTCTTTAGCTAAGAACATTATTTCGAGCGAGTCATTCAAGGGCATGACCAATCACCTCGAAAGAGGTATGTGGAAGAGGCGATACGAAGTGGAGTGCCGATATTGCATGACTTCTTACTTATCTGATTGCCTCTTGACCTGCATCGTAGACAAAAGCGTAACAATGTCTAAATTCTACCAGCATCAGCAATTAAAGATTAATTTAAGTTAGAATCTGTGTGTAATCATTTGTATAGAGAAAGTTAAGACAGAATAATTGCTATATTTTATATTTCATTAGGATTGATAGAATGAATCCCTATCTTATTTTATCCTTTAGGGTCAAAAACTATATGATGTAATTCCAATAAAGTAAGGCTCTTGATATCTTATTCCAAATGAAAATCTCTCAAAAGAATTTAAAAGGTTGAATTCAATTGTTTGAAGGTTTTTGTTGACATACAAAAAATGAGGCTCAATTAAATGGTTCAAAGAACGAAGCCCAGTTAGGAAATTCGAAAGATGGACCCAAACGAGACCATATAAAAACCCAAGACGGAGTTATGTAATGGAGGCCCATCCTCGCTCAATCCTACTAGACGCCTAGACGCCCAAGATCTGGGCGAGCGTGTCATCGTTCAAGCCTGTGTGACGCTCAAGATCTAGGCGAATATAGTGTTTTGTTTACTTTTCGAAACAACGGTTATTGAAGCAGTTAATGGGTCACCTTATCATATTTCACGATCCAAGAACCTCGGTTGCAATGAGTTAANGATCCAAACGAGACCATATAAAAACCCAAGACGGAGTTATGTAGTGGAGGTTCATCCTCGCTCAAACCTACTAGACATTCAGAGCCCAAGATCGGGCGAGCTTGTCATTGGTCAAGCTTATGAGACGCCCAAGATTTGAACGAATATAGTGTTTGGGTTACTATTCGGAGCAAGAGTTATTGAAGCAGTTAATGTGTAACCTTATCACATTCCATGATCCAAGAATCTCAATTGCAAGAAGTTAAGTGAGATGAGTAATGAAGCGGTTGAAAACAGTAGTTTCTTGACAAGTCATCCATAATGGAGAAAGTGAGTAGTTACAGAACGAGAAGCAGTTTTCAAACGGTTTTACAAGGAAAATTGTCAAAGGAGTATAAAAGGGAAAGAAGAATTTAGAAGAAAGGGATCAGATCAAACGACTCTCAAACAGAGAATTATGTAATTTTATTTCTTTTCTTCTTGTTAACCTTAAATCACTTTGCAAATTCAGTGTGCTTGTGCTCCTTGGAGGCATTTCGCTTCGTCCATATTGTAATCTTCATCAATAAAACACCCATCGTTGGGACTTTGTCTCAAGAGGTTGTTGTTCCTTACACAATCGTCTGGATCATCTTTCAATTGTTAGCGAGGCTCGATTTCCACGCGAAACAGTTTTGAAAGAAGACATTGAAAAATAAGGAACAAAAGATGCTTTGCTTTTTGACTATGGCTCCAATATGGATGAGCTTGAGCTTGAGTGCGGTCTAATCTAATGTCGTTGTTTGAAGTGTATGGGGGCATCAGAAACCCTATAAAAAGTCAATTAAGAATTATTTAAAATATTACTTTAAGAATATTAAATAATATTGTTGCTTATTAGTTTAGGTTTCAAGCAATTAAATATGGAGTCTGTTACCTTATCAATTCTAATTGAAATTGCACACAACGATTGTGACAAGTTACTTGTGTTTGTTCAGTAAGTTGAAGAGGAAATAATGCCCTTAGGAGTTCTTGAAAATAACGGAGAGGAAAATTATTTTTATTTGTCAAAATAACAACGATCCAAGAAAAAAACAAATTGTAATTGTGTTCAACAGATTGGCGGCGGAGGCATAATAGAGAGAGAAGACGCAACAACAACAGAGTAAACCATGAAGCTGCCGTAAACAACGCTATTCCATCGGCGGCAATGGCCTCGCAAACTTTGCAGCAATTATTCATTTCTTTACGAATCCAAAATTATAAACAAATATTTATTATCGTCAATAGTACATCGTAGTTTGTTGTCATGCAATAAAATCAAATGTATAAATATTATAATTGAATCCAATTTCTATGTTGTTACTTACCTTGTATAACGGAATTGAGATCAATATAAATTCTAGATACACTTACGGAGACATGAAGAAGTTCGTTTGCTGAAAAATTGAATATGCGATCCGCGATGTTGGAATCAGTGACTACAACTTCTAGTTATTGATGAAACCATGGCGTCCAACTTTAATTATGAAATCGAAGTTCAGTTTGGTAAACGTTTTCATAATTCCAACAATTATTCCATTCTCCTAAAATTTAAAAACAAATAAAACACAACATTAATCTTAACCAAGGATAGGTTCCATCTTATAAAATAACAAGAGTAGTCCAAATTTTAAAACAAGACGAGTTGTCTAATAATAATCATTCACCAATGTATAAAAAGTTTGAAACAACACAACTTTTGTCTAAAAAATGGGCATTGGTATTGAATAGACAAATTTTTCTTTAAAAAAATTAAAATTATGACACATTCGATATCAAAAATACAAAAGTTTGGAAGATCAATTATTTGATTTTGGGTCCAAACCTAACATCCTGGTTTTGCATTCCTACGAAAGATCAAAACGAACTGCTGAGTTCAATTCAATTCTAGTTCGATCCTATTTCGTTCGAAAGTTATATCCATCCTAATTTTTCCACCTCGTCGTTACCATTGAAACTTCACATTTGTAAATGTAACTGTTGAATATTGATGCCAATTTTGTCATTTGGATTCAACTTATATGGGCGATGATGAAACGGGTTAAAGCCCAAATTGCTGGAAAGTTTTGAAACTAAAACTATTGCCCAATAACTCAAAAGGAAAAGCCCAAGACCCGGCCCAAACTTAAATGCCAAGTGTGTTGCTCTGGTCCGTTGGATTTGCANGAAAAGCCCAAGACCCGGCCCAACTCACCTGCCAAGTGTGTTGCTCTGGTCCGTTGGATCTTCAGCCTAATCTACGGTGGTATGGTGGCCTATATATTGGAAGTTTGATGGGCCATTCTCGAGAGATGATTCATTCTGTTTTCTTCCTGCCTAAGTGTGCGAAAAGCTTCTCGGTGTTCTTCGTGTTCTCTCTGTCTTCTCTTTCGATTCTTTGTGATAGTGTGTGTCTTTGAGATTCTAGTCTTGGTGATTGTTTGATTGTGGAGTAGAGAGGGTAGATTGGCAGTAGATCCTTCGAACCATTGTAGTGGCTGCTTTGTGCGGTTTGGGTTAGGGCTTGTGGTTCTTTGTGGCTTATTCTTTTGTACAAACGGGTACAATATTCTGTGTGAATTTTCTGAGCCCTATATCAAGTGAAAGAACTGTATTCTTGTTGTTCGATTGGTGCTTTATGTGAATCTCGATTTTCAGCTTCCGTTGGTTTATTGCCTTACAGTAACAATAAATCAACTCCAATAAGAATATCTAGTGCCTTGCTTCAATCTCTAGATATTTGTGTTTCAAATTAATCAAAGAAATCAAATTACTTTCACTTGTACACATTCTTACGTCTCTTTCTAAAAGTTGACATGGATTATATGGCTAATGCAATCACCCACAGAGCTACTAAATGAAGTCCATCTAAAAAATGAATATCTATTATTCGATCCATATCGCAACATAAGAAGTAGTAACACTATCGAGACTTAAAACAACTCGACTAGAATAAAGTGACAACCGAAAGCACATTTCTGCATCTTTTTCTAAGATTTTATGTGGACAATCCACAGGGAAAAGCTAATGAATTCGAACCATTTATTCAAAGAACATTCTTCTCATTTTCCATTTTCTGGATTCCGAAGGTCCCATAATTTGGAAAGGATTATATTCTTCTCAAAACTTGCGGTTCACCATGCACATATCGTACACGATTCTTGAATCCATTTATCAATCCACCACTTTCCAGTTCACTTCCAGAATTCCACTAAATCATCAGCTGAAAACGACTGAATCAATGGCAAACTCAATCTTCAAATCCCACGTATTCCGCAAAAACTCTCGAGAAATATGCCTATGGCCGAAAACCATTCTCCCAAACAATGCTACTCTATCCAGTAGTAGACGATTCTTCAACCTTCCTTTTCTTCTACTTAATCATATTCATCTTCGTTCTTCTTCTCTTCCGATTTGCCGTAGTCTTCTTGCTCATCTTGTTCCTTGTGTTCCTCTGCACCGACGTCGTTTATCTTCTCACTTCGTTTCTCTGTCCTCCGTAACCCCGTCACAGGACATCAGTGTCAACCCCCCTAAAACTGTAAGAACCCTTTTTCCGTTATCAATTTTGAGTTATTCCCCTTGTACGGGATTTTTTGCCAGGCAGAGTACGTGTGCTACGCCGGAAGCACCTGATTGGCAATTTTTTTTTTTTCAACTACCAATGAAAAATTGACAAGTGTTCCCATGTATAAACCTTTGCAAAATCCCATGTACATGTAGCAGCTCTCGTCAATTTTTATAGGCATATAATCTTTCTTTTTGGATTTTTATAGTCATTGCTTAGAGATATATTAGTTCAATATTTTTCAAGATAGGTGCAAGTTTTGAAGCACAAACTACTATGCAGTTATCTTGTACCTTGTGGCTTGTTCATTGCTTCATCAACTACTATAATCCGAATTGAAATTGGACCCCCGACGATTATTATTTGAAATTGCCGATGAATTTATCTAATTCCCTATTAACATTGTGTTTTGGTACTTTATATGTACGTTTGTGTGATGCAGGTGAGGGTGGCGATAAAAGAGAGGGTGCATGGAATGGTCCATCCCGACTAACAATATTATTTTGTTTACTAGTAAAACCTACAAAATGTTGTATTGGATGTAACATTAACTCTTCTTAGCTCCACCATATGATTGATTCGGTGCTTTTTGATTCGTTCTATATATTTATGTGTATTTTCTCTTATCGTTGAGTTATTTCGACATATCATCCTATGTGGATCCCTCAAATAGTTAAAAAGGTACAAATTTTGTATGTCGGCTAAAAATGCCTTATTAGTCACTTCAAGGATGCATGAACAGCCAACCATAGGTACAATTTACCCCGTTACGACTCCTACCATTTAATGAGATGTCTTTGAGCCAAGGGGGTTTTGTGGTGTCTGATACACTCCTACCATTATTATTATTATTATTATTATCATTAATGACCTTTGCTCGATGGATAGGACCGAGATCGTTAACGTTGATCTGTCCAAAAAAAATTAAGTTTCGATGACTCTTTTCGTGATATTAGAGTATTTATTATCATATGTTCACCGCTAACAACTCTCTCTCTCTCTCTCCCTCCCTCTCTCTCTTACGTTATATTGCTTCATCCTTTTGCTCTCTAGGCTAAGCTTTTAGAGTCTTATCTTTTCCATAGACTAATTCTCACACCAAAGGGAAATGGAATAGTTTCACACATTTATTTCAGATCATCGAGTAGAGGAACTAATTCCACCGACCCCTACTTTTCAAAAAGCACCAGCTTACAATTTCAATTGTCTCGTTAAATAATATATAATTTTTTTACTTTTGAAAATACGAAATTTGACTCGATATTTCTCCCCTTTTGTCCTACCACCACTCCATCTCTTAGGATCATCCCAATCAAATGTCTCTCCCAACCTCTTCATAGTCAAAGTTAAAAAGAAATCTTTTTGATCAACTCGAAAGATAGTGGGAAAACTCGGTACTTTCTAATCAGGGGTGAATTCAAGATTTCTAGTTTGTAGGGACATTAAGGTAGTCGGCAGTGCTACAATACCGTCGACATTATGGTGGTCGCTTAAGACAGTCGATCACATATTTGTATAGAGGCTGATTTTCTAAGAGAACAATAAAATCATTTATTTTATTCAAATACTTTATTAAGAAAACATAAAACAAATAAAATTTCGGTTAACCATATATACAATTTGATCGCTTCAATTTGCTGCAAATATAGCGAACCCTTCAAGTGGATAATAATTAAAAAAAAAAAAAAAAGAATATAAAGTTTTGAGGCGGTGCATCAAACACAGTTTTATTTCACATAATTTTAATAATATTATTTTCAGGAGAAAATGTTGCATTAATTATCTGAAATCATTATTTTCAACTTATAGAAATTCTGTCGGTCACATCCAATCCAATAGTGTTTACATTACAAAAGTCAAGAAACCGACATAATTAACCGGGACAATAAAACTATAAATAGGATTTTTGTTTTTTTTTTTCTAAATAGGATTTTCATTTTTCTCTAAACCTTAGTTTTGTGTTCTTTTTTTAATAATATAGTTGAGGTTAGGACTCAAATTCAGCAGGATATAATATAATAAAATATTAATTATTTTACAGAAGGAATTAATTTTTTTTAGTGAAATTAAAAGCATAAAATGAATCGTCGAGGATAAATGAACGAAGAATCATGCTACAATAACATAATCATTGAAATAATTTTTTTACATAATGCTATATGACATCATATTATTGGATTATTTAAAATACGGACAGCTTTTCCATCCAATTATATCTTGCCAACATTCATTTTGTCAAAGCATCTGTTAACATTTGTATGTCAATGTAGCTTTACCCATAAATAAATATTTAAGTTGGTAGAATTTAATGTTAACTTTTCAGTTCACCAGCATTTTCAATTTATTGAAGTGCATTATTTTATAAGGAAGTTGGAAAACTTTTTTCCTTTTTTCAACAAATTAAGTGTTTGATAGGATAAATTTTCTAAGGAATTGGTTTTCCTAGAAGCACCCTCACGCGCCCATTTTCTAGAGAATTGGTGAATTGGTTTTCTTGCC
>CAIGRT010208086.1:0-28009 GCA_903798405.1 Fraxinus platypoda
CGGCATCTGTTGGCAACATTTTTTGTGGTCAACATAATTTATAAATTTTGTATGCTAATATTTTATATATTTCATGTTATCATATCATAATATTGGTTTAATTTACTAATATTAATAGTATGGGTGTCAAGATTAATAAAATTAAATTAGAAAAATGCTATCAAATCAAACAGTATAAAATAATTAATGAATTTCAATCAGCTTGACTGAGTTATTCCAATACATTTATTACGTTACTTGTTAATCTTTATCGATCATATTAGCTAGAAATTAACATTTTATAATTTTTGAAATACTTATAATATATTTTTTCACGATCTCTTATAAATAAAAGGTATGAAGAATGTATATCTTGATAAATTAAAGAAAGAAATATTATTTAAATATAATAAAATAACAATTTCAAATTATTATGGAGGGGTTAAATAGAAAATATAAATTTATGTTGCTCTTGTACTTTCATTTGGAAAATAGTAATGTTAATCATCACGATAATAAATTATTGGTGACGTGGCAACCCATTATCCATCACATTTTTTTATTTCTCTCTCGTATAAATTGAATTTCTCAATCCCATTATTTTACGATTGTCACATCATCAATGATTTATCATCATAATGATAAATAGTATGTCTTCAACCATATATAACTACAGTTAAACTTCTCAATTTTTGCTTATTGTAGTAATTATTTTTTTAATTTCTTTTCGTCAAATTCTTATCTTCGACTTTCTATTAATTAGTATGTCCATCCTTGATGGTAATTTATATCAAAATATTTTGTCTTCATGTTTTAAAATGAGTGAAAAATAATTCTCCACACTTTTTATTTATCTTTTTGAAAGATATAATGGAAAAACTGTTATTAAATACAAAATGTGTTAACTAATAGAAAGTTTGAGGATAAAGATGACATAAAAAATCGTTAGGGACACAAGTGCTATAATGAGTAAAGATTAAGAACTTTAAGTGCAAGAAAAAATTGTAGTATAAATATAATAGTTTTCTAAAAAGCGGTGAAACGGGCGCGAAATGTCTCGCCTCGCGCTTTTTTATTACTATTTTATTTATTTTTTACTTTTAGTTTGCTTTTTATTTTATTTTAAATTTTTTGCGCCTAGTTGGGCGTGCCTTTTTTCAATATAGTATTTTTACAATTTTATACATTTGATAAGTATTTTTTTAATTATTAAATGATTTTTCGATTGATTAAAATTTAAAATAATATTAAAATAAAGAAAACGTTTTTTTACGACTATGTCTCGCCTCGCCTCGTCTAACCTGAAGCTTGATTACAACGACTTGTCAAGCTTTACATTTTTTGCAGCATTGAAATATAATTACCTTTGAAAAAAAATTATTTGGTGGTCCAAATTTTAGCAGTCTTTTCAAGCGTTTGCAAAGATTTGCATTCCAACTTCCAAGGACATGTGGAAGAATTACATTAAAAAATCAGTCAATTGAAATCTGCATCCATTGACCTTCATATGACAATTTTTAACAAGGGCAAAATGTCCTATTTACAACTTTCAACCTAATATTCCATCTTCCTTACTGCTTAAATCATTCCCCTAAATGTAAAAGTAGAACTCTTGAACATAATTTGCTAATCAAATTAGAATAGTAAAATTGTAAAATCTGTAGTTTTAATCAACATCTTATTTTACGCAATAAACTTTGAATGGAATGACCCAAGTGAACTATTACTTTTTTGAAATTTCAACAACACAAGAACATTAACAGGTAATAATATTACTACAAAATCAAGTGCAAAGCATGTGTTCCTTGCTAGTTTCTTAAAACTCACGAAATAATACTATGTAAACTATAATTTTTGAATATACAACACGAGAAGTGTAACTGCTCCATATACGCGTGCTCCTTAATCTTATGAAAATACAATATGAAAGTACAGCTACTCCAACTCTCCAAGAACACGATGTGCGTGTTGCGAATTTCTCTGATGTACCAATAAAGAGTTAATTTGTTTACTCTAGGTATGAATGAAAATAGAAATTTTTAATTTACTTTTGAGCTTAGCCAAACAAGCTAATAAAATCAATTCCTGAATGGATCATGCTACTTGTACATTTTTTTTTACATTAAGTTTGACATTGTGACACATGTCCCATCATGATTAGCCAGTTTTTAAACATTACACACTTTCCCACCAACAACACATAGCCAGTTTTTAAACATTACACACTTTCCCGCCAACAACACTTTGAATTTCCAAAGCATGTCAAACTTCATGTCTACCACAAAATGTACAAATGGCTTAATCCTTCCTGAATTCCTGCATCAGCCTATTGATGTAGCACCAGGTACAACATTGTCCAGGTCATTAATAGGACAAACCAGTAAATGCAAGAAAAATAAGTTTCTGTCAGTGGCAACATAAACAGGTTTAGAGCATCTTCAAGAGACTTTTTAAACATGAGATACTCTATATTTTAAAGAGTCAACATTTAAAATCATTTTTCAAGAGATTCTTTAAATTAAAATTTTAATTTAGAGAGTGGATTTGACTCTCCAAACCAGGAAATGCAAGAAAAACAAGTTTCTGTCATTAGCAACATAAACGGGTTAAAAGCATATTCAAGAGACTGTTTAAACATGAGGGGCTCTCTATTTTAAAGAGTCAACATTTAAAATCATACTTCAAAAGACTCTTTAAATTAACATTTTAATTTAGAGAGTGAGTTTGGCTCTCCAAACTCTCTATAATTAGATGCATTCAAAGTGTTTCAATTTTATTTAGAGCCACCTAGACTGTGTTTGTAACCCCACTGGGGATGAATAACATTACTCAAAATTTTAACTCTCTAAATTTATAGATGCTCTCCAAATGATAGAATATGCTCTTTAAAAATAGAGAATCTATTGGAGATACTTTAAGGAAGTTGCATTGTTCCTCACAAACTGTTACACATATGACATATTAGCTTGTAGATATCAACTACAAGTGAAACACAATGAATATAATCTAACGTAACAATTACATCATATACTGAACACCCAGAAAAACCGTTCAAAGAAATATATTATTGTCGGTAGTACTCGGTGACTAAAGTCATCGCTATCCAAGTTTACCACCCAACAAACCATAACATTCCACTCATTCAAAGTTTAAAGCCTATTGAGCGGAGAAACTTTCCCTTGCATAAAATTCATTATTTAGCTTGCACGGCTTTTGATAACATCAAGCCCTATCTCAGTTGGATCGGTTGCTTGTAGTTCGATCTGAATTCCATCAAGTTCCCTCTTAAACCTGTCCTTTGAGCTAGCATAAATCATCTTGCATCTGACCCTTGAGATATCAGGACACCTTAAATGGCAAATAAAACATGTCAATAAACCACGATTAATGAAAGTAGAGCTTGTTTGGTAGGGATTTTTCGGGGGTTCTTAACTAAAACTTATCACTATACTACACTTTAGTGTGGTTGAAAAAGAAAATAAGATTATTGATGTGATAGAAAATATTATTTTATTGAAGAATGTGTGATTGAAAATGAGAATTGATTTACTGTAGAATTGGAGAAAATGAAATGTAAAAGTGCGATATGTTATGAGAGCACAAATCATCTCGACCCTTGTATATCATGAGACCTTACATGGCAATAGAAAAAAGTCAACAAATCACAGTTCATGAGAAGTGTAATGCATTTGTTTGAAATACAAAAGTGTAATATATGGTGTAATATATGGGGCAAGAGCATAATGCCAATTACCAAGCTATGAAGAAAATCCTGCTTTTCTGACAATTCTCCTCTGTCACAAAGTCAAAATCATATACAGCATAGCGACAATCATCTGCAGGAAGACTTGCAATGAAATCCTCATAGCTCTGAGCTGGCTCGCCTATTTTTTCAACAATGACTTGCTTCTGTTTCTCCTCTATCTTGAAGACAATGAAGCGATGAGTCCTTTTTGCCTTCAGTTCCAAGAACTTCAGCTTGCATTCGTCGTGCACAGCCATCCCAGATGCGGCGTTAGCCTACAAATAGGATCAAATATTGAAAATCATAAACTCAAAATGACGATATTATAATACCTGTAATCTATTTAACAGACAAAGAAACGAATACAGCCCAAAGGATTGGCAGTAATTTTGTCAAATTGCTAAATAGCAAAAGATGGTAGCGAATTAAAAGTAACTACAGATGGGGCTGGGCATTGCTATCTTTTCCATAATTATTTGATGTGTTTCAATCCATGGTACCCGCAAATCCGCATCAAAAGCTACATCATTTCTAATGATCAGATAAATAAACGTGCCAGCTCAGGTTGATTGCCAGGAAATCTTCAAGGTGCAGATCATTGTTTTACAGAATGAAGATGTGGCAAAAAAAAAAAAAAAATTTCTAAAAAGAACACAGAGCACTGCTCAATTTTAATTAAGTACAAAACAAAACAGAACAGATCAAAATTCACCAATGGTATTAGAAAAAATAAAATCAGTAAAATCGAGTATAGATGACAAGACCCATTGGATCAATCAAATCTGTATACACTAAGCACTGCTGAGCTCAATTAGACTTACCAATTTTTTTCCAAATCGAGCAAAAATGAATCAGAATTATAAACATTATGAACTATATGCATAGATCAAATGCCCAATAGGCAATAACCGCTCCAAAATACCCGACAGGTCGGATAACAAGTGGGCAGATAAATAAGCAGTATTAACAACAAAATCTGCACGTACCACTTCAAATGACACCAAAATATAGCTTCAAAAATTTAGATCAAGCACAGATCAAACCATTGTTAGAAACATAATTGGAATTAAACTGAAGGCCCTAAAAAGTTAATATGATGGAAAGTCAACTAAAGGAGCTTAAGACTTACCATTTTATGTTGTATTCTTTAGTCTGGAGTAATGAACACGATCACACACAGAGATGGAGAGAGTTTATACTACGAGTCCTCTGCTAATGTGAGCTCCTCTTTATCAGAGGCTCTTTGAAAGGGTATTGATAAGGTGTAACTCGAGCATACAGCTGTATCGTGCGAGTGGGTATCAAAAGGCAATGAGTTGAGTCCACGTAAATGTTGAGATTCTTGGAAGAATGATTTGAGGAGTAAGGCCATGTTTGAATAACGTGTAGATTGAGAATGAAAAATATAGTCGTTATTGGACCCACACAAAAGATAGAAAATTTGAATTTAAATGTTGATGTGATGGATAACGGTCATATTTTTCATTTTAATGAGATAATAATGTAGATCAAACGGGGGCTTAGTTTTTTATTTTTGTGTTTGTTTTGAATTTTTGAGGTTTACCAAACGAGGGCTAACTTGTTGAGCGGCTCAAGCCAACTTCGCCCATAGCTGGAGGCTTGTTTTTCCTTTTTTATGTCTTATCATTTTTTGTTTATCAAATTATTGCCAATCTTTTGAATTATTTGAGTAGAAGTATTTGCTCTATGCAAAGAGATACATTTTGATTTCTTATTTCATTATTTTGAATTTTTATTATTTATTTAGTGCCCATTGTCGAAATAATTATTATTCTACTAACAAGAATATCGACCGTGTCAAAAAAAAGTGTACCATTTGCAATTTTTCTTTTTTTTGTGAACAAATCAATTGCAAAATGCCAGATATATTTGATGAAGAGTACCCCAAATTGAAAACATTACCAAAGAGTGGCGGAAACTAATAGAAAAATAAGTTGAGGTCTCAGTTAATACGAAACATGCATCTACATGAGGACCAACGCTGCAACTTTTTCCAGTAAAAAAGAGGGGTCGGAGCGGTGGAAAATTGACATTTAAGGAATAATAATTATAATATTGCATTTAATAAATAAGAATAAGGGGAGTGGGGTCCATCTGATTCATTCTTCTATAATCCCGCGTTAACTCCACGCTAGATTTTTTTAGGCTATGTTTGACTTTTGAGTTTTTCAGTGCAATCATGTTTGACGTACGCTCTAACGTGGCATTTTATTAGACAGATTAAAAAAAAGCTGTATTTTCATTCAATAATTTTTTGCCAACACATTTTTCTGACAACAAGGTAGTAAAAGGTAATTTACAAGTGGCAAAATCACTTTTTAAAAAATTCATTTTTAATTACATATCCTTTCAATAAAATAATTTTACATGTGAACTCACAATTTTATTTTATTTTTACTTTATAATCACATGTTTTCAATAAAATAATTCTCAAAAAAAAAAAAAAAAAAAAAATCAAACAAGGGTTTATAGAACTTGCAAATGAGATATAAAATATTAAACATCATTTCACGTCCATTTTGTTCATAGACACGCAAGATCTATTTTTTCAAAAATAAATTCATTAAATTACTTTAGAAATAAATAGAAAGAAGAGAGAGAATCTCACGTGATCGAATAATTGTCAAGGAAAAAATCTCACATCGACTAGTATCAACATATAATGGTTTTGATCGCACATCTTAACAATATTGAGCTTTTAGTTTGAAATATCAAGCCTTAATAAGTATTTATAATACAAAAAAGTTGTGAACATCTTTAGTTATGGGACAAGAACTTTCAACAATTATTGAATGAATAAAGCAAGTGAAATAATACACCCCACCCTGACCCTTGCATTTATAATTATAGCCACTCCTTGCATAAACTGTAAAGCGAATTTTATAGCACTACCTTCGGTGGCTGTGCGGCCAAAGGTTCGTCTTTTGGATTATCGAAAAATGGTTTTGTTAAAGTTGGTTAGTGGCTAATTTATGGCTTCATCACGAGATGAACAAATGCTTTATAATATTAGTTTTTGTTGTTGAAATTGTACTCCAAGAATACGCAAAAGTGTAGCAATGAATCACCTGCTTCGGTGTAAGTTTGGGCCAATGCTCGCACACCATGTTGCTCTTTGCTTTGCATCTGTCTTCTTCATTGCTGGCATTCATTGGTTAGTTATTCTACGAGTGGCTGAAGTAGCTTTGAGCTTTGAAGACGCGTGACAACGTCGTAATCGTTATTTGATCGTTCATTTAAAACTAGTTTGGTAAAGATTTTTTTGAAGATGTGCCGATAAAAAGTAAGAAAAATAATTGTAAAAAAATATTTCCAAACAAGCTCTTAAAATTTCAACTGTCGTAACTTACAAAACCATCGTTGAAATTGAAAATATATATTGTTAAGTTAGTATCTTAGAAAAGAATATGCATGTCTCGACTCAATTTATTTTTATTTACTTATAAAGTATCCGTACATTTATTTTTATCTTTTAAGAATATTTTGAATATTGTATCTCGTAACTTTATTAAAATTTGATACTCAAAACGTAATTTATTTTTAAAAATGATTAAAGATACACTATTGTAATTCAAATAGAGCGGAGAAAATTGTATGACAAAAATATAATTACTCTTTTAACTTAACTTTAGCCACAGTTCCATACTTAGAAAACTTTTGATACATTTGAGAATAGAGAGCAGAATCTACCAAAAGAGCTCGTTGGTTAATAAATCTCGTAATTGATTTAATAGAAAATGTAAAATATAAATTATAGATATTGTCACAGTTACAATTATTGACGAGTTCGTAACTCGTGATCGTTACCCAATTTACCAATACTCGCATCAGCTCTTGCTGACATTTGATAATATTACTTTGAGGCTCCGTTTGGTAGCTATTCTTGGTTGAAATAATGCATTTTTTACATGGAGAATGTGTGGTTAAAAAAGAAGAAAAAATTATTGATATGATGGAAAATATTATTTTATTGAAGAATGTGTGGTTAAAAATGAGTAGAAAAATGAGAATGAAAATGAAAATGTGTACCAAACGGAGGCTGAATGTTGTAAATGATGAGATGAACAAGTTATGTGTTCAATAAGTAGAATGGTGCACGTACAATAAGTGCATGTAAGTATGTTGTGAAGCACTTTCAATTATGTTCCATCTTTTAACTTTTGGACTACATAAACAATATCAATCATGTACTCGTGCTCGTGAGTTATACGCTAAAAGTCATATAATCATTTGAAAAGGTTTATGTTGATGAACAATCTATAAAATGTATTATAGAATATAAACTCTTATAATTGTGGCAAATCGCTACATTAGTCTTTATTCATTGAACCATCGTCCATCATGTCATCCAAAAGAATAATGTCACGCGTACAAATTGGAGATGATCGGCATGTTAGGTGTCATTAAATGATATGTCGATAAAATGTGTTTCATATTTACACATCTAATTGATTTTATCATTTCATCCAATATCACCAGCCACGTCACGTGAGATGATACCTACTTTGTACACGTAACATTATTTCATCTAAAAATCGTGAAAACCCTTGAGAATCATTGGCATGACTAAAATAAATAGGATTAAACTAGTTGTACAATCATTTTGCACAACAAATTTGACACTCGATGACGTGTAAAAATTGTGACCATTATTCAATCAATGGTCAAACTATTTGCCATATCAATGGATGTCAACAACGATGTTAATTAACACGTATATGTAGCAGGGTTGTAATAAATATGAATATACAAAATATATGCACGACTTTGTAATGCAACACGTAATGCATCATGTCAACAATATGGGAAATTCAAAGTAGTGTACTGTCCAAAACAAAAATATCATGAATGGAGATGAAAATATTAAAGTCAAGTTGGTGGAATTGAGAAATCAGTACAACTACTAAGGATAATTCTGTCTGTCGGCAACACCTGTGATTCCCTCTTTCTTTTTCAGCTATCTTCCAATGTAAAACATGCAAGCCTTCCTTTTAACAGTTTTTTTTTTCCTGTACACACAGCACAACTGAAGAATGTAAAAAATGCAAGCCTTCCAACAGTTTTTTTTCCTGTACACACAGCACAACTGAAGAATGTTTACGAGCTACACAATAATATGGTTGCACAACCATTAAAATGAGTTTTTTTAGAAAAATAAATTTTTGGAGAATGTGTGGTTAAAAATTATGAAAAAATTGGATTTACATGTTGAATATTTTATTACGAGAATGTATGATTGAAAATAAAGGTTTTTTTTTTTTTTTTTAAATCATTTTAATGGTTGTAAAGATAGACATATTCATAGCCAACCAAATAGCGTCAAGTGACGTAACATGGACTACAATTAACATATGGGGGAATTACAATTTTACTATAGCCTTTTTGAGGAAGGACGTTTGAATTTTGTTACATGTACATGACATGTAGTCAACTTTACAGAAAGGGTTATAGAAGGAAATGATCTTACCGCTTGTTTGGGGCCGATTAAACTGGAATTAAAAGCAAAAATATGTCCGTTCGACAAAAAATGTCATTTGTTTATTCCACGTACTCTGATTTCTCGCAGACAATTTTTGTACCAATTATTCATTATTTGGGTCAATTGCCAATATTGTTATCGAATCAGACAAAATCCTTTATTCAAACACAGTTGCATTAAGGGATATTATGGACTTTTGAAATATTTTGAAAGTCATGTACTCTAAAATAATTGGCACAACACCAACTTTATCTCATACCCAAAATCCATTTTTTTCCCAACAATTGCGCCCAAACTGACAGGCGCTTAATGATCCCGTTGACATGGCTGTTATTTGACTTAATAATAACAATAATCCATTTTCTAACTCTCCTTTATATAAATTTATCTATGCTTTTGTCTCAATTTTTTAGATCATTACAAGATGCCAAACAAAGCCAAAATAATATATTCTTAATACAATTTCGAAATGTTCACAACCTATTTTCTCATGGTGTTAACGATACGCGAAACGATCAATCGTCGCAAATGTCAAGACACGTGAAAGTAGGCCGTTTCAAATTAATATTTTGATAATTTTGATAACATACTAATTTTAAAAATTTTCCGACGATCATACGCTAGTCGAATCTACAAATCGCATACGTCATCTCGAAACTCATTTCAAGAACTATATCGTAGACACATCAAAATGGTCAAAAATGATATTGAAAATAGTTAAACATGCATGTTAAAAAGAGATGTCCAACTCGTATTTTTTAATATTTTTTCTATTATGTCATTGGCGTTTATTATTTTTGCGTAACAAATTTTTCAATATAATTTACATCTTTTTATTATAAAATTTTATATGGGGTATGACCAAAAATTTCGAATCATTAAAAGATTGGACTGTGAGTTTTGCACCTTTCAAGTTGGGTGGTATGATAATTTTTGAAAGAGCAACTTAATTTTCTGCAGCAGCAGGGATCGAACTATCAATCGACTTCAACACTTGTTTACCCCGTCGTCCCACTCAAAAGTCCAGTAAAATATTAATTTCTAAGATGAAAGACAGAAAACTCAATTAATCACAGAGAAGAGTAGTCTGAAATGAACATACCATCGCAACTCGCAGTCTAATCTTGTAACGAATCGAATTTATTTTTTTATGTCATATCCCATGTAAATTTTTTTAATAAAATAATGTAAGTTATATTAAAAAAAATGTTTGCGCTAAAATAATAATGTTAAGGAAATAATTGAATTTTTAAAAAGAAAATACGAGTTAGACGTTTCCTTTTAATACGCACGTTTAATTATTTTCGATATTCTTTCGAACCATTTGATATGCCTACGATATGGTTCTCGAGACAACTTTGATATGACGAAGGTGATTGGTAAATTCGGCTAGTAAATGATCGTCGGATAATTTTTAAAGTTAACAATTAGCATGTTATCGAAATGATCAAAATACTAGTTTTGAACGACCTACTTTGACCCACCTTAACATTTGTTATGATTGATCCTTCGTATGTCTTTAATGACATGAAAAATTAAGCTTCGAAATGATATTAAGAATGTAATATTTCGATTTCATTCGATATCTCATAAATTTGGCACAAAAACATAAAAAAATTATATGGAGGAGAAGTAGAAAAGGGATTAGCATTATCCTTTGAGTTATGCTACATGTACAATTAGTTTGATAAAAAGTTTGACAAGCGATTAGATGACATACATTTTGACCCTTGATTTGAATATCGTTATTCAAAAGCTAAAATGAATGCTACCTCATTATCTACCAGTAAAGGTGTAAATAACTTTCATATAAGTAGCTTAATTGTTATCTTATTTTAAAATCAAACAACAGCCATATCAACAAGATCGTTTCCTTTTGCTACCCTTTCTGTAAAGCTGCCCGGTACAAGTAGCAAAATTCTATTTATAAACAGTTCTGCTTGATGTATATCAAGTTTGACGTTTAAAAAAAAAATAGTTTTCCATCCACTCATTTTTTTATCACATCAAATGTCAAGGAAGATGTACAATTTTATATTTTTTAGTGGTCCCACCAATACAAAAGAGTCGAGAAAAAAGAGTAATGCTAGGCTGCTAGCGAGGACTATCAATAGTCGTTGACATACATGTGACAGTTTGTTATTTGATATAGGAGCCAATAAAAAATTTCTACATTAGTGTATTAAGTGTATCAAATAACAAACTACTACATGTATCATGTATGTCACGTAAAACGACTACTAATAATCCTCACTATGAATAGCATTATTCGAGAGGAAACTAGGCCGTCTCGAATCAAAGAGATAAAAATCTCCTCCAATTCTTTTCCTGCAATTCTCGGCAGTTTAACTGGAGGGGGCATTCATAAAAGCGCGAGTTCAGTTGAAATTGGAGACGAATGGAGGGAAACAGAAGAAAAGTCAGGCTCATCCTGTCCCTACATGTTTTACATCGGACGGATTTATCAACGACAGATCACAAAGTCACAGTATACCTAAAAGCCACGTGTCCTAAGATAAAAGGACATTAGTTGGCCCCACCCTTAGTTATATAAAAAGGCAGACCGGTCAATCTCACTCCTAAACGTATTTCAGCCGTCTCCTCGTCCCTTCCATATCCCGAAACGACTTCTTCTCTGTCTATCTATACCATACAAATAGTTATATAGACAAATATTTATTGCATACAGATTTTAATATTAATTCATTACTGTAAATCGACGTTGCCAGTTGCGGTTGTTGCCGCTTTATTCGTTTCATCAAAACAAGAAAATTTTATTTTCCAAAACCCTAACATTTTTCATATTTTTCTTTTCTTTTTTCTTGTTATAATCCAAATAGTAGACCTTGTTTTGTATATACATGCTCGTTTTGTAAAAATTATAGACGTTTATATAGATGTCATAGCATAGAAAGTAATTTGGAGGGCAGTTCATTTGTTGGTATTCAGATCTGTGGAGTATTTTCAGATTTAAGAATTATAGTTTCGTTTCTATACGTGGTTTCTTGTATTGAAGAGGTATATTAATTCGCAGTCTTTGTTTGATTTGAAAATTGAAATTTGTAAAACAGTTCCGGGGTTTAAGAGTCGACTCTGTTTGAAATTTTCATTCCTTCAGGCGTCAGCCGCGTTGCAGTGGATAAAAGAGGTCGTGGAGTGTGCTATTCAGATACTCAATTTCCTTTAAAATTTCCTGCGTTTGGAATTTCAGACTCTCGTGGTAATTGTTGGAGAAAATTGGAAGCTGGAGTTTGATAGATAATTACCCAGATAGTCACGTACTTGAGTGCCTTTTTGTTATCAGCATGACTGCATCTTTGAATGCGTTCTTCTGTATGCACGTGGTTCAATATTAATTCCGTATTAGTAGAGGAGGTATATCTGGATGGGGGAAGGTGAAGGTGAAGTTTGCATGTCGGTTTTGAACGATGGATTGATGGAGATTGACAAGCAACTCGAAGTGAAGCGCGACCAGCCATGGATGTTGGATGGTGCTGAAGTAGAACCTTATGCGAAGAGACAGGCAAAGAAATCTTGTGTTCAAAGAAAGGCAAATGAAGGTTTGAATAAATCTGATTTAGAGCCTATTACTGAGAGCCAGAATATAGAAGTTTTGAACAATAATAAGTTAGAGCATTTCCAAGGGGAGATAAAAGAAGTTTTGAATGGTACTGAAAAACAACCTTGGGCTGAAAGCCAAGCAGAGGAAGTTCCAAATGATTCAGAATCAAAGCCTTTAGCTCATACCCAAGACAAAGGAATTATAAAAAGTAGTGAATTAGATGCTTGGGCTCAAGATGTTAGAGAGAGAGTTTTGAACAGTAGGGAGTTGCGGCCCTTTGCTGAAAGTGACAAAAATGAAGCTTTTAATGAAAATTGTGAGCAAAGGCTGTTAAAAGAAGTGTTACATGGTGTTAAACTAGGGCTGAAGGAAGCAAAAAATGGCCTTGAGGTGGAACATTCTGCTGATAATCATGTTATGAAAGCACTAGAAGATGGTGACTTGGAGCATTTTTATGCTGAAGATAAGGTGACAGAAGCACCAAATGATGTTGAATTGGAGACTTGCGCTAATAATCAAGTGAAAGAGGCGTCCAATGATGATATTTTATCTGAAGTTTCAAATCCATTTCTGTCTCCCAAGGATGTTACTTCAAGTGTGACCACTATTAGCCAACAAGCTGAAATGGTTGGAAAGGACCATGTTGGTTCCGGAGAGATTTTATATTCATGTTCCCGAAACTTGAGCAACAGAAGTTTGTGCGAGGAAGAGCACAATAGAAATGAAACGTCAGAATCAGTTACTGTTTCCCGTGTTGTGCTCGAAATTCCGAAGGATGTTAGCACTACTGGTATCAGGAAGATCACATTTAAGTTTAGCAAACCCAAGGAGGATTCTAAAATTTACTTGGCGGTTCCTGCTGCTGAGCCTTTGACTAATAATGGATTTCCTAATTACTATGTTGACAATCCATCACGTGGTCCTGTTTCTCAGCCCATACCAAGCAATCACTACAAAACTGCGTGGAATGCTTTTGATTTTGGTGATATGAACGGAGAAATGAACTCATCCAAAGATGTGAATGATTTTCATGAAACCCAAAGTCCTTTCCCATGTGTACCCAACAGGGAATTGAAGATGTCTAAGAAGGTAATTCCAGAGAATTACCCAACAAATGTTAAAGAGCTTCTGTCTACTAGAATTCTGGAAGGAGCAAGAGTGAAGTATATTTCTATTTCCAGGGAGGTAAGATTTTATCCTGCACCTCTTCATTTTTAAGACAGTTTTCATCTGCTTTTCAAATAATTATTTTTGTCTCATTGATTACCAGAGAGAGGTTCCAGGAATCATAAAAGATGGTGGTTATTTGTGTGGTTGTTCAATTTGCAACTTCTCTAAAGTAAGCAGCCGCTGCTGTTAAAATTGTTGACTTTGGTCAGGTGTTTGTGTATTTCAATGTTACTGAAGGTTTGAGTTGTGTAAGCAGGTGGTTAGTGCATATGAGTTCGAAGTGCATGCTGGTAGCAAGACTAGACATCCAAATAATAATATATATCTGGAGAATGGGAAGCCTATTTACAGTATAATTCGAGAAATGAAGACTGCACCTCTCAGCACGCTAGATGAAGTAATACAAGATGTGGCTGGTTCTTCCGTCAATGAAGAGTACTTCCAAGTTTGGAAAGGTTATTCCAAAATAATATTAAAAAAAAATTCATATTAGGCTTTTTTTTTTTTTTTTTTTTTTTTTATCTTAGGCATTTATTGTGAACAAAGCTTAGTTTGTTTCGTAGGTTTTATGGAATTGAAGGTGGTTGGATATAAGAAAAGGTCTTTTCACATAATAATTTAAACAAATGTGTGCAAAGCTTGTCTTGATATGTTAGTATTTCCGCATAGGCAGTGAATGTGGGAGGAACATAAGGATTCAAATACTGGTTGGCAAATAATGATTGAAAGATTGGATACCATGATCTAGCAAGTTTAATTACGGTATTTCTATGTAAACATTTGACACATCATAGAAGTTTTTTTATGATGATTATCACGTTTGCACTTGATAAGGTGTCTTGGTTAAGTTATATACACATCTTGTTTGTGTTCACATATCTGAGTATCAGCATGACGCTTCAGTTTTGAATTATCATAATCATTTATTTAAATGCATGGAGCTTGAACTTGGACTAAGCTCGCTGTCTTAACTATGATTAGATGAGTCAAAGTGCTGTATAAATTTCTAATTGTGCAATGGAAGACACAGGACAATTACAAACTTTCATGTTCTGAGGGCAGAATAGTCACCCTACGTGGCTATCTCAGTGGGCAAGTTGGTATGCTCCTGATGGTGACCCAGTTATTAGTCCCCTGGAAAACCCCTGCTTGTGTAGGGGTAGCTCGAGCATGTTGATGTAGGACAATCCTATTCACACGAATAGGCTAAAAATTATTTATTGTTGTAGTAGAATTCTACTTTTTAGATTAGGACCTTTTATTCTTTTAGGTTTTTGTTACTTATCTTCCTTATGGTGTTAAGTTAGGAGCTTTGTACACTTTTCAATCACTAAATTCAACACACTGAAGTTTACTTTATATAATACTTCAGTTTTCAATGATTTTCTGTCGTTCTACAAGAAACTAATTCCACCTCCGCACCACATGATTACAAACTTCTTTTAATGTTTTAAAAATTTCTGAAATGAGATCCGTTTTAAGTTTTATTCAGATGCTCCTGGATAAAATTATAAATGTGTCCCATGTCACAAGCTTTTCACGTATTCCATTTCTGTTGCACGCATAGTATAGACTTCCAATGCAAGTAGTCAAAGGTGTTTACTGGGGATAAAATTGCACATGGACGTAAATATTTTTCCCAAGTGGAATATTCTGTTTTGATTGTACAAATGATAAATAGTGTTTTTTTGGCTTGCAAGTCAATCTGTAACTTGCTGCAATATCCGTGTGGGAGTTGGGGTGAGGAGGAGAGGATATGCATAAGAGATGGACATATTTTGTCTCCTTACGTTGTATGCATTCTAATGTTCTCTTGGATGTTGCAGCAAATCTTCAACGTGATAATGAGATGGTCTATGCCGACCAAATTCATCACAGCCATGGCTTTGGAACACATCCCTCCACAATCAGGTACATATAATTCTTAAATAGAATTGAATTGTTCCAACTATCCCTTTCTCCCCCTTCTCTTTCCAAGGCTCCCCCATTTATAGGGATTGAAATCAATAGGGAAAAAGGTAAAAGAAACAGAAAGCAAATCTGCTTCAGCGCATATGAGCAGTTTAGAACATAGTAAGTCAGTTCCATTGCTTGAAATGAGGACTTGAACTTCTGTTTGTTTATTCAATTGTGGTCATATGAAATCCATATATGTGTGGACAGTGTTTGGAGATTACTTTGTGTAACTTATTTGACTTTAACATGTGGAAAATTACACTAGCGTCAACTGATGACTCTATATGTTTTATTGTTGTCAACTTTTGCTGTTGATAACTGAAACTTAACTCTTCATTTATACTGTTGGCATTAAAGTACTTTGTATCCTTGCTGACATCAATCACGGGTAGTGTTGAACATGCGTGGTATATTCAACCAGAAATGCCTGTGTAATACAATTTATGTTTAACTTCTAGGCATTATTTTTCATAATTACATAGCTTATTTTCCCTGATAATCTTAATTTAGCATTATCTTGAAAATTCCAGTTTCTCTGGGCTAACACGTTGTGTGCACTTTGAAATAGAACTTCTGTGAAGCTTATGCCACACTGTTCCCTTTTAAACTCTTTAGATTTTAGTCTTACGAAAATAGAGTATAGAAATAATGCATTGCATGCTAAACTGTTGTTCCTCCAAGTTTTTCTTTTATGGGCTTGCTCCTGGTTTGCGAACAAATAAAGCATAATATGATAATAATAAGTGTATAATGGGTTTGCTTTTGGTATTTGATTTGCGGAACACTGTAAAGAATCTTCTGCAGCAGTAGGCATGTTGCTTAATGCTTATTTTAAATGCCTGGTGGTTTCAATTAGACCACTAAGTTTGCATGGAGCATTTGTGGCCGTTATTGGTATATTGAGGAGTTAAGCAGATAGTTTCCACGATCTTGCGATTTTGGGAATTATTTAGTTGGTGATGGAAACTTCTAACCAGTGACAATTTGATGTTAATGGAACTACTATTTATCCTTGAGTTATTCTCTTTGTATCCATTATCTCGCAGCTATCTGAGTCAGACTACTGAAGACTCTGGAACTCCTGCTTGTTCTTATTCTCACAACAAGGCCTTAAATCAACAGAGCTATGTAGAGGCCCCAGCAGAGCAGAAGCGCTTGATCAAAAAGTTTGCTCTTTATCTATTCATCTCTTCAAAAAAATAGGTATTAAAAACAAAAAATAGAAAATTTGTTGTCTTGGTTGCTAATATGCAGTTGTTGTACAGGCCGAGACACTATTTTTCTAGTTCAGTTGGAGAACATAAGAGATCTTTTGAAGGTGGCACGAAAAAAAGGCAAGCTTACCTTCGTTGTTCATCTCTTATAGAACATGCCCTTTTTTTCTTTTGAACATTCGTAAAATTTGCTGCACCTACCTTTCATTTATGGGGCCTATGTATGACAGGGATAATGATTTACATCGATTGCTTTTCATGCCAAATGGACTTCCGGATGGGACTGATTTGGCTTACTATTCGAGAGGAAAGGTTGTTTTTCATTCTCTGCACGTTCATGATATTTTTAATTCTCATTGTTTATTAATTGCCGGGTAATTTTTGGCAAATTTTTGAACAGAGGATTCTTGGTGGTTACAAGCAAGGGAATGGTATAGTCTGTAATTGTTGTAACACTGCGGTAATTTCTCATAGCAGCCTATTAAATTTTTCCTTCCATGTATTGTACTAAGTCGAGTAACAAACTACCCTATTGGTTCTCTTCATCGCCTTCCTTCTGCCTTCTGATCCTCTCTATTTTCTTTTGGAAACAGATTAGTCCTTCCCAGTTCGAGGCCCATGCTGGATGGGCAGCAAAACGTCAACCGTAAATAGTTTCTTAGAAACTAAAATGTTCCTTGTATTTTAGGTTTAACATGCAGTGATCTAAACTTTCCACCCTTCCACAGATATCGTCATATCTATACATCCAGTGGCTTGACACTTCACGATGTAGCTTTAATGTTGGCAAATGGTCAAAATCTTGCCACTGGTAGCAGTGATGATATGTGTGCTGTATGCGGGGATGGAGGGGAACTTATTATATGTAATGGTTGCCCTCGGGCTTTTCATGCAGGTATTTTTCTTTAATTAATTTTATTTTGCTTTAGTTTTGTGGTTGAATCAGGCTTTCATTGACCCACAATGGATGTTAATTCTCTTTTATGTATGTTTTGAATCTTCTACTTTATTTTAACATGTAAACTCACCAATAAACAACCCACTTTCGTAGTGAATTTGTTGAAGGCGAGATTTAGAAGATATATATGTGGTTCTCTCTAACAACAACTTAAGATTTTAGATGTAATAGTTCAACAGAATATATTTGATTCTTATTTGAGACTCAATCTTTCTCGGGTGCCAAGTCCACGTTAGTGCCAAAAACTAGTTTAAAATATTTGAATTGAATGACGTGTTTTGCTGTATGAATTGCTGTTATGTTTCGAACCCTGAAGTAATAGATGGTTACTTCATCTCTTGATCTTTTATGGTTGATGAGGCCATCTTTTACTGATTGTGAATGCTAATGCCCGCTGAAGTCATATTATGTTTACGTTTAAATAAGAATAATAATAATAATCTAATTGATATGTGCATGTTCTCAAAATATGTTTACACAAGGCGGTTTCATGTTTTTTTTTTTCTTTTCATTGTTGGTCTACTTTTTATTTCCTTGGAGTTGGGGAATTCATTCACATCACCCATTTTTTTTTCTTTTTTCCTTTGTCCTGGGTATCCCACTGATGCCATTTATTGTGTTATAAAATGCTCTCTTGCATTAGCTTCTTTACCGCAGGATTTCTATTGGACCCATGCTACTATTATTGTAGCACTAGATCATTTGGCTGTTCTTGGAAGGATTAGATAATATCTTCTACATTTTAAGGACCTTCCACTTTATTGTTTCTTGTTTTACATTATTATGGTTGAATCTCAATGAAGCACATGTTCTTGCAGCTTGTTTGGGTTTACAGTGTCTCCCTGCCAATGATTGGCACTGTCCATTCTGCAGAGACAAATTTGGACCTTGTAAGAGAGCAGCTGAGGAGTCAAGACCTAATATCATTCGGCTGACAAGAGTTGTTAAAGCACCAGAGTCCGAACCTGGTGGTTGTGTTGTATGCAGGTTTGTTGCACTAGTTGTAGTCTGTTCATATACTTGTCTTACTTTCATTTTGACTGGATTGTTACACGCCAATTTATATTAGGAAGTGAATAATCAGCTTGAAATGTTTCCTTCTGCGGAACTCCCTACATATTCAACCTCTTAAGCTAACTAAGCTTTATTTGGCTAGTTTATTTATTAAAAATTATGTGGATCCTTTTTTGTTTGTCATATTTTTTGCTTGTGTGGGAGGAATCACCTTTAATAGGTTTGTGAGTAGGCTACTCTTCACATGAGTATTCTTCTGTATTTAGCATTGATATTGTTATAAATTATATACCAACTGGTGAATGTAGTGACTTTTCATTCCGTGGTGAATTTAATGCAGAGAACTAGCTGTAACAAGGGTTTTCTTACCATGTGAATGTTATGTGGTGACATGTATCATTTTCCATGATAATTGATAGCATTAGTAGCTGTGGCTGTATGATTAGTCAGCTTAGTCTGATGAGTGACCAAAAGAAAAATTGTGCAATGATTTGTGAAGGCTTGGGCCAAAGGAAAAAAGTGCAGAAGAAGGCACCTGTGGAACGATGAATACATAATAATTACCTAATAATGAATAATGCAACGAAATGGTAATAGAAATTGGTTAGGTTATTGGAATCAGTGCTGCATATAGACATGAAATTCTACTGATGTATAAGTGCCTTGCATTTAAGAATATACGGTGATTGATCTATAAAATATACTTGCCTTTTAACCTTAAGTTTTGTCAGCTAGACGGATACTTAGTTGATTATTATATGCAACACGATCTATTTATACTTCAAATATCAATAAAGGTTTTCATAGTTCTTACATTCTGACTGGAATATATCTATGCATATGTGGTCGGTCATGTTTAGGTCACTGATTTCGTTTTGTCTCATGCTCAATAGGTCCCAGGACTTTAGTGCTGCGAACTTTGATGACCGAACGGTGATACTCTGTGATCAAGTACGCTCTTACCTATCTTCTTGGACTTCATAATGAACTTTTTCTCTTTTGGGTGCTTTAATATATTAAAATTTTACTCTCTTCTTGTGTAGTGTGAGAAGGAATACCATGTCGGCTGCCTGCGGGAATCTGGGCTGTGTGATCTGAAAGTAAGTTTGAGATGTTATCATGTCAAGAGAGTATTAGATCATTGGTCCTTCGTGACTAATTGATGTTTTACAAAATTTGTACAGGAACTGCCCCAGGATAAATGGTTTTGTTGTGACGAGTGCCATAAGATTTATGTGGCACTTCAGAACTTTGCTTCCGGTGGGCCTGAGGTGATTCCAGCTCCTGTGTTAGCTGCACTAGCTACAAAACATGCAGAGAGAGGTCTAAGTGATGGTTATAGAAATGACATTCATTGGCGAATTTTAAGTGGAAAAAGTCGCCATCCACAGCATTTGTTGCTGCTTTCCCGTGCTGCAGCAATCTTTCGTGTATGTTTTTTCTCTTTACCTTATGTAGAGTATCATCTACATTTTTTAACCTCTTCTAGAAAGGGTTGAATGTAGATTATGTTTTTGGAATTGTTACATAGATGCAAGTATCTAGAATCCCTGGATTCATAATAATTGAGTATGAAGCAGCTTTTCAATATCAAGTATTCTTCGGAATGAAGTCTTCTATTAGCTTGCCTCTTGTTTAAACAATAAAAATTGAAGGAAGTCAAGGCATGTTATGATTCTGTTTATTGAATTCTTAATTTTTTTAATCAAGTTGTGGTTCGGTATTGATGTTCCTTTACTTCAAACCATAGCTGAAGCCTGAGTGGCAGGAATAGTGTGCAGATTGAAAACCTCGTTCTTTCATGAGTGGTAACTAAAATGATGTAAAAATTTATGAGATCCACTAAAGAAAACTCGTGATTGATTCAACACAAACTGAGATGGAGGAGAGCATGTAGCAGTTACTTCACATTTTCTATAATAATTTCTTATCTTTGTTCCTTTTGCAACTTCAATATCCAACCAGTTAAAGTTCTCATCTTATATCGATTTTATGTGTCTATCTTGTGAACTTGAACGAGTGGTTTGTTTATTGGTGGGAAAAAAAATTGCTTTGTTTTTGCTCATTCGTCAGAAACTATTGTTAAGATTCCTAGAAACTCCTCTGTCTCTGTGTGTGTGTGTGGATATGTAGATACATGTGTGAGTGGGTAGGGGAGGAGTTTCCGGAGACAGAGCAAGACCATTTAGAATTTGAAAATATTATATATGTGCTTGTCAGTAAAAACAATGAACGACTGGATTTTAGAAGCCTATTTTGAGATGTTAGGCGTGTTCAGTAAGTTACTGTGGATGGACTTGCACCAGAAGCCAATTCTGACTAGTTTATTGCAATATGGTGGGTTCTGAATTCACTTCTTGCAAAATTGAGAACGAGGAATCAGAACCTAAGCACTTAAAATATATAGGCTAACTTTCTGCAAAATTGAGATTGAGTGCCAAATTCATCTTTGGGTCTGCATTCAATATATACCAAAAAACATTGCTGATTGAAGCAGCAATTTGGTAGTTACCCATTGGAAATTGAGATAGATTTGCGTCTCTGATCTACTAAGAAGTTCTATAAAAAGTTGCAGGCCTTGAGAAAGCGTCCTTGCTTGAAGAAGGAATTTGGACATTTCCAACTGTGCTAATATGTTCCTTGGATTTCAGCAGATTGAGCCAAAGTTGAGTAGTGCTTAATGAGTATGTCAGCTAAAAGATACCTTGACTTAAAACCAATGCTGTACATTAGAATTGTCAAGGGAAATAAGGCGTGTGGGTTGGTGGGAGTCATTGATTACATCAGCCATTTCTTTGGTTAGTTCTGAATTGGAGGAATGCTTGACAACTTGAAGGAGAGAGTTCAGTTCCAAGGACCTTCTGAATTGTTATGTATCCTACTAAATAACAGAAAATTTTAATTAGATTTTGCGTGTGGGAAAATCAGGAGAGAAGGTCAAGAGAGGATCTCTCTTAAGTGCAGTTATCAACTGTCTACAGGATTCTGTTATACTTCCTGTATAAGCTAGCACAACCAAGTGAGCTTGTTACCACAGGATGTTGTCTGGTAATATGTTCTCTGATACAGGAATACATGCTCTTCCACCAGCAGAAGATCAGTAGGTTTCCTTAATTAATCGAATTTCTAAAAATTTTGCAAGTATAAAGCAAATATATGCGATATATACTTCTTCGGATTGCAGGCTGTATTAAAATATTTGTGCCATTTCTTGCATCTTCCACGTATCTTACCTTTTTGTGAATTGCTTGCACTCTGTTGACGTGGATAGCGCTGTTGGCATGGTATTCTTACTGTACTTCGAAGAAGTCTTGTAATTTATTTTCATGTTCAATCCATCGTGCAGGAGCGCTTTGATCCTATTATTGCCAAATCTGGTCGAGATCTCATACCTGTTATGGTGTATGGGTAAGTTGCCTCACTTTCATCCTCTGGTGTTTAGCTCATTATCTTTATATTGATCAGAAACACAGTGATTGCTTTGAAGAACTTAGATTGGAGAAAATTTGGTTTGCTTTTAAATTGTACGCAGGCTCAATTCTGAAGAATGAACACCTTTTCTAGATTTGTTATATAGTAGAAGAATAGTTAAATGATTGCTTTCCTGTTTAAGTTTTGTTTTCTGGGGTCTTTTTAGGTTTGAAATTTGTATTTGAGTATGGTTTTCTTTATGGGTTCATGTAGATTGTTTAGGGAAAAAATAACTTATTCTGAGATCGTGGGGAAAGTAAAGCATTCTGATCTCCATGCGACAGATGGGGCCAAAAATAGTAGGAGACCTTTTCTAGATATTTTTTGTCCGTAGTACATGTTAGTTAAATGATCGCTTTCCTGTTTTGAAGAATTTGGTTTTCTGGGGTCCTTTAGGTTTAAATTTGAATTTGACTATGATTTTTCTATGAAGGTTCATGTAGATAGTCTAGGGAAAAATAACTTATCCGGAGATTGTGGGGTAAAATATTATGTTTTGTTCTCCATAAAACAAATGAGGCCAAAAATATGGGAGATTATACGGATTATACACCAAACTAAGCTTTCTGTTTGTTACATGGATTGCTCTCTTTCCAGTTTAGTGTCTCCTTGATATTAACTTAAAAGAATTTAGTGATGATTCATACCGAGGTAATAGTTAGTTAAAAAGTTAAAAGTACTTCTAATTTGATTCTTGTAATGGTACAAGATGTTTCTTGTGATGCTGTACATAACAATCAGACCTTGATACTACCATACAAGTCAATCAGTGTCAAGTGGTCAGAGAATTTTAAATGGCATACAGGACTGCAATAGCTTTCATTTAATTTAATTATTTTATGGTTCATGCATAAAGCTACAGTGCTGTGAAACTATAATTTTTGGGTCAATGACTCAATGTTATATACTTCAGTATTGGGGTAACATCTAAGAATTGTATGATTTCTTGTAATTTTAGTTCTGATTAACCAATTTTCTTACATATTTGATGTAGGACAATCCTATTATAAATAGGATAAAAGTTAGTTATTTAGGATATTTATGATTTCTGGTTCTAATGTGTTTTATCTTTTAATTCTTAATTCTTGTTTAGAATATGATTTCTAATTTCTTTTAGATTAGGTTTTTTATTAGTTTCCTCATTTCTTTATATTAATACGATTAAGGAATAATTTTTCCTATAAATACAAAGGCATTATACTCTTTTTTTTATAACAATCAATTATTATTCAATATATTCAAAGCAAGATTATTCCAAAATCCTATTAATATAAGGAAACTAAAATAAGGAAAATAATAAAAATCATAATCTAAAAGAAATTAGAAATCCTATTTTAAACAAGGAATAAGAATTAAAAGATAAAACCTATTAGAACTAGAAATCTTAAATATCCTATTGTAAATAATTAACTTTTATTCTATTTATAATAGGATTGTCCTAAATCAATATTTTAAGCAATTAAAAGCTGTGTTAATTGTTTATTATGGTCCTATACGTACTTTTTTGACATATATTTATATTCTTCATTTAATTATTCTAAAAATATTGTTGCAACACTTTTGCAGGAGAAACATATCTGGGCAAGAATTTAGTGGGATGTATTGTATTGTTTTAATAGTAAAGTAAGTCAATCTGTTGAATAATACCTACATTTTTGTTGACCGCCATTCATTTGTTCCAGCATTTCGTGATTTGATTAATTCTCTTGAATAAAAAATGGGCGTGTAATTGCATTCAGGTCAGTAGTTGTATCAGCTGGTCTTATCCGGATTTTTGGACGAGAGGTAGCAGAGCTTCCTTTAGTGGCTACAAGTAGATCGAAACAAGGAAAAGTAAGTTGCTAACATGTGAGATGGTTTTTATACTCAAAATAATGGGGATAGTGGTGTTTTCTAGCTATCGAAGTGTTAATTTAGTTGCTCTCCATTTTCTTAATCTTTGAGCTGGGAGCTTAGTCCTTTTGCATTATTCTGTTGTCACCGAGTTTTCGTTCTATCAGTTTGCCAATTTAGAAAATCTTACTGCCAATCACCATTAACTTGTGAAAACTTCTCTCACTTAGGGCTATTTTCAAGCACTGTTTTCATGCATTGAGAGGCTACTTTCCTCTATGAATGTAAAAACTTTGGTACTCCCTGCTGCTGAGGAAGCTGAATCTATGTGGACGAAGAAGTTAGGCTTCAGAAAGATGAGTGATGAACAAGTAAGTGCACTTCCACGAGTCTCTTAGGGATGATATCTCTCGCTTTTTGTTCTGCTTGCTTTGAAAATATCCAGAAACATAATATTAAATCGTTGAAGACGATTTAAATGAATACATACACAATTTTCTAACAGCTTAAACTTTTAGATTAAATGATTTAATATGATATCAAATAAGGCAAGGTCTACGTTCAAGTCTTGTTGCTACCCATTGTTTTTCAGGCTTTGATGGGAAAAAAAGAACCCCATCTACTTGTGTAGGGGCTTGTGCAAATTTAAACCGTTAGATAACATGGTTAAGAGTAATAAAAAAAGGTTATCCCCAACATCATTTTTTAATTGATTGTTGAATCGGAAATATCGACAAATTCTTTAGAGGTCCAAAGAAATCACTCTTCCAATTCCAATTTAATCTCTCTCAAATTTTAATATCAGAGTAGCGTGCAAAAGTCAATGTTAAGCTTACGAGATTCTAATTGAAATAAAGAAAAATGGAGGACCTACTTTATTTTAATTTAAATAATTCTCGTTCCGATTCTTAAATATGGTGGAGATTTGAATGGTGGTTTTATTTATCTATTTCTTCTGTCTCGTTTCCCTTAGGGGTTTGGGGGATGGTGTGGAAATTATTTTGATTAAGTTCTCAACTTTGAGTACCTCTCTTGAGCAGATGTTCAAGTACACAAGGATCCTTCAGTTGACAATATTTAAGGGGACATCATTGTTGGAAAAGGAGGTGCAGCCGGCAGCAGACTAGTCATGTTCACCTTGAAGAACTTGGAGCACATAATTCCCTATGCGGCCACTAGATTTGCCTGTAATGGTTAATGCCAAGGGACCTTCACTTGCTACAAAAGAAAGTTGACCTTGGACACACAGGTGGACTAGACTGGAGAGTTTCATTGGTTCATTGCTTAAAAGCATGCTTTGGGATTCTAGTTGGTTTTAACTGGAATCAAAATAAATTGCAAAGTTGTGACAACGAGACGATAATCTCTGGTGGTCAGCTGCAGCAGTCTTGAGTGGGACGAGAGTATACGGACGAGCTGCATCACTTGGAGAAGACTGGTCATGGTCCATATGTTGAGTATATGTTAAGAGCTATCTGTTATTCATCCCAGTGCTTGTATTTTGTTTTTGGTCTAGTGTTATGACAATGCATAGACTATCAGTTTTGCTACATGCACATTAAGTTTGACATTATGGATGACATTGTTTGATGTGGCAACACTTTGGGTCATTGATTTTAACATCACTTATTCAAATCAATGACACAATTTTTCACACCACACGATGTCATTCATAATGTCATCCAAGAATGTACAATTATCATAATTCATAGACTAAAAGGGAAGGGAACGATGTCCAAAATCCGCCTCTGCATGCGATCATTTTAATATGCACGCAAAAAGTTCTCTTTTCTGTGGTGCTTGTAATTTTTCCTAGGTATACAAAAAGAATGTTTGGCCAAATTTTGCTCCTTCCTGGTTGTATCAGTATTTCGTTTTTCTTTAACTATTTTTGTGTCTAAAGCGAAATATTTCAAGCTCTTGAAACTAGGAGAAACGAGATCGCCATTGGAAACAAATAATTATGATGGGAACTTAGGTCTTGAAGAATATTTTTGGACTAACAAGCAAATAATCAAATCAAAAGGAAATCCGGAATACAATCCCTCCCAATGCTCCCATAATAACACAAATAAATCAAACGAAAAAGAAGTTGCTATTGTAGGCTACTTCATTCCCCAAACGAAAAAACACACTATAGTCACAACATCGGCAAGTAAAGATATGGCCACGTTCGATTTCCAGCGAAAATTGGACTCGAAACTTTGCACCACTTGAAAGAAGTCACATTCCAACACAAAAGTATGGAACCACAGCATTGAAATGAATTGTAGATTTAGCGCGATAGATTGAGTTAACACTGGTTAATCAATGCAATTCTAAACGATACGAACACAATTAAACTTTTGATTCGGTGCGTACAATTTACAAATATTATTGTTGCTTTTCTGTTTTTAATAATCAACATAGTTGTCTCGTCCACTATAAATATGATTAAAAGAGATACATTAGTTATACGAATCATGGTTTATAATCTTCAAGTACATACCACATAAATTTTAATTAATTTGTCTAATTTCAATAAATTAACCGCACACACTCATATAAATTAAACACACCCCCCCCCCCCCCACCCCCAAAACCCCACCCCACCCCACCCCAAAGAAAAATTGAAAAACAGAAATAAAGAATGCTAGGGTCATTTGATAGGGCTTTTAAATTATTAGAAGGTGATTCTGAGGCTAAGAAATTGCTTTCGAAATGCTTAAATATTTTTATGAAGTGCTTTGTCTACTATAAAATTGTTTTAAAAAAGTTAATTTAAAATAACTCGCACTTTTAAAAAAGCAGATGCATAAACAGAACCCGAAAACTTACTAATCCAAAAAAGGAAAAAGAAAGACCATTTTTAGTCGGCACAAATTTATCCGTCACGTTTTTGTTATATTTTCTTTCCATATAAATACTTCATAAATATATTGAGAATATAATTTTGACGTCAAATATTTTGTCGGGGCATGGTACAAGTAACTAACGCACGTCGTACAACGACAGAATGTTCAGTATCTGTATATGAATCACGTGCATTGCTCGTGACAGGTTTTGTAAAGAATAACTCTTAATGTACACTTTTGTGTACATTAAGAGTTACACTCCTCTCACAATGGTGTGTGGGACCTGTCATTTTTTAAATTGCGGACCCCCCCATTATTGTGAGAGGAGTGTAATGCATGATGTACACCCAAGTGTGTACATCAAGCATTGCTCTTTTGTAAAACCCTTCCTGTATCTCTGCTCAGTCCGCCTCCGGGTTCAGTTAACCGATTTTTGAAACTTTCATAATTCTTTTCCCATGCTTGATGCTTCAGCCATAATAAAGNCTGTATCTCTGCTCAGTCCGCCTCCGGGTTCAGTTAACCGATTTTTGAAACTTTCATAATTCTTTTCCCATGCTTGATGCTTCAGCCATAATAAAGTTATTTATAGTTCTTTTCAGAAGGCTGCAATTGAGCAATAATTTTTGTTATTCGATTTTTATTGCAATAAAGTTAGTAAAATAACAATATCTCTGTGTATACCGCATCATGTCTGCATCAAATTCTCAAAACTCAAGAAGCCAAAGGTCAGTACTTGGTTTTCAATTAATTTCTATTGAGAACAAATGCTG
>CAIGRT010208087.1:0-11982 GCA_903798405.1 Fraxinus platypoda
ACTGTCAACATAACACTTTCTCGAAAATTGTTAGTTGCTCTTTACACACCCAACACCACGATTGGTTTGAAATTTCATAACTTGATGATAAGTGGAAGGAATGGCACCAACAGCATTTAACAGAGGTCGAATGTAGAATGCATTATATGCCATGGAGGTCTTGACAACTAGAAATTTTGCCAGGATCACCACGCTTGTAGGATAAGTGCACAATGGCATTGTGAGCTCCACAACTCCTTCTGGTATAACAATGGCCCTTCTGAATCCTTGGAGGGGTTGGATACTGCTTTCAATCTTTTCGGGAAAATTTTCAATACCACAAATGCTTCTCAAGTAAAGTCATTTACTGCACTACCACCATCGATCAACACCCTTCTGACATTGTAATTCACTATGTCACCGACGATTACCAAAGCATCGTCTGGGGGGTCGCCATGACAATTAAATCTTCCTCACTAAAAATAATATTTTGATTGAACTTCGCCTTTTCCTGAATGGAGTAGGCCTCAATTGTGTGAGCATAACTCTTTCTGGCAGAGTTTGAATCCCCACTTCCTATGATCCCTCCAATTATCACATTTATTACATCGGCCTTAGGTGGTAGGCGATCATCAACATTTTGCTTGCCTTGATCATTCTTTACATACTTAGTTAGGAGCCCCAGCTTCAAGATATGCTCGATCTCCTCCTTCAAATGGATACATTCTTCTGTGTCATGCCCATGATCTCTATGGAAGTAGTAATACATGTTCTTGTTTATCTAACTAGCGGACGGTGCCATTGGTTTTGGCCAGTCAAACTCTTTCATATCTCGTATTTCCATTAGCACATTTACCCGTGGAGTATTTAAAGGAGTGAAGGCCTTAACCTCATCTCGCCTCTGCGAGTGTATCCCTTATTCATGTGCTCGTTCTTCGGCTTGCCTTTGTCAGTGGGTCGCTCATTATTTGACTTTCGCTTGTAAATTTCTACCACTCATCATTCCATGAGGTTTTTTGTGACCTTCTTTGCTTCCTCTATGTCAACGTACTTGTCACCCTTTTCAGCAGGTCATGCATTGACTTCGGAGGGTTTTAGAGAGCGACATCTTTAAAGGTCGGGTTTTGCGTCCTATTCATCACCGCTGTTAGCACTGCAGACATTTAAATGTTCTTTATGCCAAGTGTCACCCGGCTGAACCTAGCCAAGTACTCCTGCAAAGATTCATCTTTCTCTTGTACAACCTGCATTAATCCAATGGATGTCTTCCTCTTGTTACTAAATAAGTATGCCACAAAACTCCTAGAGAGCTCATCAAATGTTTTTATAGACCGGAGTGCTAAAGTGACCACCTAGTCTTTGGCCTCTCTCCTAAGTGTTAGGGAAAAGATCAGTACATCACTGTATCCGGGGCTGCATAGAGTCTATTAAATCAACGAAGGTCCGCAGGTGGTCAAGCGGATTTGTGACTCCATCATATGCCTCTATCATCAGCTATTTGAAGCCTTTCGATAGAGGAACCGCCATGATCTCGCGAGCAAATGGGTCTTCTTCCAAAACCACTTGGTTGTGCCCATCCTTCTTCATAGATAATGCATCATCTATCTTCTAGGGCATCATTTTCTCCATTTTTATTTCCAAGTCTATCATAGGTCGGGGAAACTGCAGAACTGCAAACCCTATAGTCCCCAAGTCTCATATCGATGGCTGAATAACAATTCGGACAACCGTTTGTGCCACTTGAGGTGGTTGCTAGCGTATGACCTTCGACGGGTTTTATGGTGGGACTGTAACTCTTTGCAATTGACTTTTTAGGAAGGTCATCATATCTGCCAACTGAGTTTCTAGAATACTGAATTGGCTATATGTTACATACTGCAGCAGCGGTGGCGGGTCGTGACCCCTTGCAATGGACTCCGACTTCATCTTTGCTGTATTCCCGACCATGCGTGTTTCGCTCCTAGTCTGTCTTCTTGACATAGCTTCTCTATCCAGTTGTTTCCAACAGACGACGCAATTGAAATGGTTAAGAATCAAGCCTCTGTGGCCTCCTGGCGGTGTAAGGTACTTTTTGCTGCTCCGATGAACAAATGATACCTGCGAAATGAGATTGGGGCATTCTCTCCCGCTTAGCAAGAGATTCAAAAACGTAATATTAGGAATAAAATATTGAATGCGTATTCAGATAGCCAGAGTCTTTCGAACCATACATGTCTTGCCTTAAGAGTATTTATAGGTATCTGAATCCATATAACCGTCAGGTGGTTATCGTGACATGTGTCCCACGTAGCATACTTAGTGTCTCCCACTATCCCCACGTCCTGAATGGAGAACCTCCATCTATCCAGCGATTGGTTGTGTCCATGATAACTACTTATCAGTTCCCATATTTTTATGGTTAAGTGTTGCATTGATCTCGTAGTGGTAGACGGCATAGCATAAATGTATAGGGCCTCATAGTGTTGGATGACCCAGTATAAATATAGAAGGCCTCATAGCGATAGATGGCCCAGGATGAATGTAGATGACCTCATAGTGGTAGACGACCCAGCATGAATCTAAAGGGCCTCATAGTGGTAGGCTGCCTAACATGGGATACTCTACGTAGAGTGTAGATTGAGTATAATTCTCCTTATTGGCCATAATAGACAATTTTTGCTGCATCTAATACCAGCAACATAAATATGACAACATATAAAAGTTCAAAAAGTGGTGATTTTGAACTCATTTGGAGACTAATTCAGGCACTTGAAGATAATGAGGTTGCAATTAATCAATTGGAAGAAGTTTAGGAGGGAATTTGATGAATCCGTGAGATTAAGGACGAAAAAGTCGCAATTGAAAAGTTTAAGTATAAAAATAGAAGTTTTGAAAAATTGGAGGACTATAAAAATAGAAGTTTTGAGATTAAGGACGAAAAAGTCGCAATTGAAAAGTTTAAGTATAAAAATAGAAGTTTTGAAAAATTGGAGGACTATAAACTACAAAAAGCGGTATTATGCCACGGGTGGACCGCGGTTTGTAAACTAGCGGCCCACTTGCGGNAAAATAGAAGTTTTGAGATTAAGGACGAAAAAGTCGCAATTGAAAAGTTTAAGTATAAAAATAGAAGTTTTGAAAAATTGGAGGACTATAAACTACAAAAAGCGGTATTATGCCACGGGTGGACCGCGGTTTGTAAACTAGCGGCCCACTTGCGGATGCTGAATTTGCCTACGTTGGCGGCCAGAAGGTTTACAATTTGCAACCTACCCACGGGTCGGTCCGTTTGGACGTTTTATGCTTTTTTTAATTTTTTTTTATTTTCTTTTCATTTTTTTTGAGTTTGTTTTGGATGGGCACTATTCTAGAAAGTATAATACTATATAAAGATCAAAAGGGAATGAGAAAAGGCGTTCCAAAAATTAAGAATTAGATAGAAACACATCGAAAAAAAATAAGAAATTAAGTTATCAAGACTAAGGTTTGAAGATTGATTTGAGCAAGAAGGGGATCTTGGTATAAGATTCATCCACTTTTGTACATCTTCATTCAAAATTCGATAATGTATTTAATAATTATTCTTTGTTTTTCTTTATTCAATATGTGTAGCTAAACGTTTCGTTAGGGCGAACAATGTAGTTTATTAAGACCCTTTAATTCAATTTTCAAAATTCTAGCTCGCAATTTCATATGCATTGATTTTATTTATAGTGTTTAATGCTTGAATTATTTGGCTAATAATTCAACAATCTTGTGAATTTATAACAAGTCGAAAGGTGAGTTATAGGTTTAAAATACGTACTAAAATCCAGGAACTAGTATAGAAGCGTAGAGATACATTTTTAGTTAATACGATCGTTACCTGGATTCTTAGAAATCTAAGGTGTTTAACTAAGTGTATGCTGATTCACATAGAGATATGAAATTGACTTAGTTAAATAAAATCAATTTGAACTTGTGAGAGGTAATTGAATATGTTACAAGAATTCGACCGAGCACTAAATTAAGTTAAGAATCTTGATTAAAATTAAATGTGATCGATAAATGAAATTGTGTGTCCTAATATTCCTTCATATTCAAAAACCTAATTCAATTTTTGTGTGCGTGCGATAACATTCAAGTAGTTAGTATAATTTAAATTAACAATCACCAAATCAGAATTTATTTTCATCAGATAAGAGTGGAAATAGTAAACTAGGAATAAATAAGTCATTGTGGGAACAATTATCTTGAATCAAATGTCCACTATATTACTTGTTCGCTGTCATACAGTTGAGATAGAAAAAACGCAACAGACATAATTTTTCAGTAATTTTTCTTAAACCGTAAAAATCAGTTTTTATAACAAAACTAAGTAATTAGCGCAATATCCACATCCTTAAATTCCTATTTTAATCTCTTTAATGTACTCTATCTCTACTTGATGATGTCCATTAATTAGATTATTGTTAGATGTACAGCTTTCTCATTAGTCCAATTGAACCGCTCATTCTTCCCATTAATGAAGTCCATGAGCTAAATCCAAGGTTCAAGCTAGCCCATCACTACTTGATTCTGACTTTTCATTTAAAATTAAAAAAAAAATGAAGGTAAAAGAATTTGTTTTGTACATGCATGATATAAGCAATGTCAAACAATCTCTTCACTTCCAATTAATGAAAATTGTGTTGGTTAATTTTTTGAAGAAAAAATAAATTGCATCCTGCATAAGATGGCACAAAATTTAAATAATTTTATTTTTCTTTAACAATTTAAGTTTTTAGATGAAACTTGGAAATGACAATAATTGTAAATATTATTTCATGAACATCCTACAGCACCAGAAAGAAAAAATAAATCCCATTGAGTGATTAGCCTAATTACTATTGTAGTTGTTGCATAGAAAGTTTAAGGAGGAAGACATCTTGTAGATCAATGAAAACAACCCCTGAACCACAACCTTAAATTTTCTAACATACAAACATAAGAAGGAGAGGAAAAAATTCCTGTGGGAAGAGGCTGCAGATTGTCTTTCCTTTTCAAACATAGAGCATGTTTGGCTTGGCATAAATTTTTATTTATAAATAAATAAGTAGTTTTGAAACGATTAACTTTTTTACGAGTTAAAGTATAAAATAAATAAATTTTGACAGTAAGCTAAGATTACCATCAAAATATGCAACTAAGATAACACGTCCAACCATGTTCGAAAACAAACACTTACTTTTTACTTTTAAGTTACTTTTTTTTAAGTTTAGCCAAACATGCTCTAACCTCATACCCCTTCATATCTCATTCAAAGGTAAGCAAGTAGTACCACCTTTTTCCCTTTCTTGCCTTTTCTTTTTCTTCAAGTGAAGAGTTCGGGTTGGTAGAGGCTGATTACGTTGGAGTATTTCACAAAGCTAACATTTTCCTTGCTTTATACGTACTCTTACGGAATTCTTGTACTACTTAATACTATCTTTGTCCGCTAAATACTTTGTGTTGTCTCGATTTTCTCCTTGAACCTGATTTGACTTGAGTTTATTTAGTTATGATATAGCAATCATCAGATAAATTTTTCCTAAAACTTCTAGATTGTAATTTGAAAAAAAAATTAATGATATTCCCATGTTTCAAGATGTTATTTGATTTGTTTTAATGTCTTCAGTTAACAGTTTCATGAGATGTAATTCATAGTTTTTGTCCAAAATAATAAGCAAAAATCATGCCTTTTGGTTTAGTTTCAGCATGGAACAAACGCCGAAGAAGTAAATCAGAAGATCAGAGCAATCCTTGTAAGTTTCTTCTTCCAATTCTTTTACCGTGTAGAGTTTAATCAGAAGATTAGATCGCCTTAACATTCCTACTAATGAAGAATTTTACGAGGCTTGTACTTGAGGGTGGATCATAACTCTGATTGTTCTTTGCTTGTTTTCAAATTTTATTATTGTTCACGGGGCTTGAATTGTGGTTCTTAACGCTGGAAAACATCCTGTTCTTTAGGGGTATATAAACCTGCAGAATGTTGGCAAATTGAATATAGGAATCCACCAGCGAAAAGGCACAATGCATCATCAGTTTTTACACTCAAAGAAATGGAGGAGGCAACATGTTCTTTCAGCGATGCGAATCTGCTCGGAAAAGGAGGATTTGGTCGAGTTTACAAAGGCACCCTGCGATCTGGAGAGGTGCATTTTAACATATATTAATTCTTAATCCTTACTGGTTGCATAATAGATTAAACCATATCATCTAAAAGTTTAAACCATTAAAAATACTAATCCACTGCATTTATCGAAATTCACAATTATCTTTTTTGCGTTAAAAGGTAGTAGCCATCAAGAAAATGGATCTACCCGCATTCAAAGAAGCAGAAGGGGAGCGCGAATTTCGCGTGGAAGTTGATATTTTGAGCAGATTGGATCATCCCAATCTAGTAAACTTAATTGGATATTGTGCAGATGGGAAAAACAGATTTCTGGTTTATGAATATATGCACAAAGGGAACCTACAAGATCACTTAAATGGTTGGTTCATTAACAACTAATATGCATTTAATAAGATAGATTGGACAGTACTCGACAGTATTAAGAAATAAATATAAGTTTAAAATCTTGTTTATATACTGTCTAGTCCTGTCTAGTACTACTACATACTTGTCTCCTAATTGTCTTTCGACTGAGTTTTAGGAATCGGAGAAGTAAAGATGGATTGGACTTTGAGGCTAAAAGTGGCTCTTGGAGCAGCAACAGGACTTGCATATCTCCATTCAAGTTCTGCTGTTGGAATTCCTATTGTTCATAGGGATTTCAAATCGACCAATATTCTACTCGACTCTAACTATGAGGCAAAGGTAAACGATTTAACGTTTACAAATTTTATGCTTGATGCTTTTAGCATGATCTATAGATAGGAGAGAACTTGTTTAATAAGATAAACGCAAGTCCCCTGAAAATTGATCTCCGAGAAGGTAGAGTTGTTGCAATGTTCTGATTACTGATTACTTAAGCAGATATCGGATTTTGGGCTCGCAAAGTTGATGCCTGAAGGCCAGGAGACTTGTGTGACAGCTCAAGTGCTTGGTACTTTTGGCTATTTCGACCCGGAATATACTTTGGTAAGGATCTTTCGTGGGTAATTCTTCGGAGAGGAAGGATCAACTCTATGGCTTGTTTGGTAAATTTGACTAGACAGCACTCAAATACTAAAGAAGAAAAAAGTTAAAATCTTGTTTATTATAGTGTTCATGTCCATTGACTTCTAATACTATTACCCAACACGCTTTAAACGGACCGTGCTCTAATTCTAATTCATCAAATTACAGACAGGAAAACTCACATTACAAAGTGATGTCTATGCATTTGGAGTTGTTCTGCTTGAGCTTTTGACTGGAAGGAGAGCAGTGGACCTGAACCAAGGACCAAATGATCAGAACCTAGTTCTGCAGGTACTATAAGAATATTCATATCCTAGAAAATCCTTAACTTATATCCAAATCCGATGATATCGGTGTGTTTTGTATACAGTAATGGCCACTGTCGTTTCAACATTGTTTTTCAGCGATCACTAGTAGTTACAATATTATTTCCATCTCTTGATCCGTCTTCCATTTGAAAATTAGCGATTGGATGACAGTACAAAATAATTGTTAGCTTTTCAATCCATCCAGCATGATGGATTTGAAACAACGTTAAAAGTATAATGCTGTAGGGAAACAACTATGAAAGTATAATTATCATTCGAAATTTTTTTAAATTACATTGACTATTGAGAAACAACTTTGAAATAAATTGACCCTTCGAAAACAATTTACATTCCGTGACTGTTGAAAGTAGCTTTTTACTAGATGCATTGCACAATCCAATAGAAAAAATTCTTCTTTCTCTTTGATCTTGTCAAGTACTTGCTAGTCCAACATATTTGTTAAGGTGGATTTGTCATCATTTGACAATATTAAATAAAAAAAGAAGTTTTAGTAATGCAAAATACGCTCTAATACTATATACCAGACGTGTCATATATGTATTATAAGTATTCAACTGATGCACTTGAATGTTGCAGGTCAGGCACATATTGAATGACAAGAAGAAATTGAGGAAAGTTATTGATCCTGAAATGAGTCGAGGTTCGTACACGTTGGAATCGGTAATAATGTTTGCAAACCTAGCATCTCGTTGCGTCCGAACAGACAGTCGAGAGAGACCCTCGATGATGGATTGCGTGAGAGAACTCCAACTTATTCTCTACACAAATTCTAAAGGATTAGGGATGGCAATGCATACACTCAGGATGATCTGATTTGCAAACTTCTTGCATTACCTTAAACCTCCAAAATGTAAAAATGGTTCGAGCTCGAGAAAAGACTAGGTTCATTCATGGAATTCCGAGATCGATAGAAAGTTTTATTCCATCTGAATTACTCATTTTCATACACAGGTTCAGACTGATGTAATTTCCTTGGTAATTTAAGGTTACCCCCCACAAATTTTAAGAGAGAAACAATGAAATATGTCGACAGAAATATATTTGTACTGCAATTTGATTGTGTATTTTAATGTTTTGGCAATAAAAGAATAAAGTCTGCAAGTTTTTTGCACTGTGGGCTTGTAAAATAGATATTACTCAATACCAGTCTCAGCTCGATTGAGTCTCTCTATTTTTTTTATTTTTATGTTTATTTTTTTTGTGTGTGTGTTCAGCTCGCAGCAAACTTGTTCTTTCTCTTGATCAGGTAATGTGTTCGTTTCGTAAGTGAAGGTCATTAGTTAAAAATGAATCGATTCTCTCCATATAGGATTCGAACATATGACCAATTAGTTAAAATTAGCCGACCGCTGTGACAAGAAAATGTATTCAAGTACATATACAACTTCAAATTCTTCTAATACTTGTCATATAGAATTAAACGTAAATCATTTCTCAACCCCAATGATGATGAGGACAAGAGAGTCCTTCAAGTTAGATGTACTTTAATTTGTTTAGCTAATTGCATTCAACAACAATTTATTTTCAAAGGTTAAAATAACTTCTTCATTTTTCAATGTCTACCAACAAAATATTAATGAGTTATGTTACACATCGCCAAACATGGACCCATATGTGGTCCCAACTGACCTACGTGGCAAGTAGTTTGGGGGTTCCACACATTACACGCTGGCATGGGACGGTCCTATTACGTACGGGCAATCCACCCCGAGTGTAGGTGACCCTCTTTCCCCCGTATAGAAAGAACGAGGCCGAACTCGTTACGCTCGAACCCCATTGGAAGACCCAATATGGAACGAGGCAGTAACAAGATCTTGGGCGGATCTTGTGCTACATGGTTGACAAGACAACTCCCTGCCACCACAGTCGCCGCCGTCCTATTTGGTCAAGTCTAAAAGCTTAAGCTAGGCCTTAGGAGTACAAAAGTGGTATTAGCATTTAAGGCTGTAATTGATTGATGTACATGATAAGAGAGGACAGTTGCCTAGATGAGGCCATGTGCACTATCATCCATCAGACCTCATTCATTTTGCTCAAGTATAAAAGCTCACACTCGGTGCCATTCAAAGGTAATGCAAGTTTAGACACTCAAATCTATATTCTTGCTACACATATTTTAACCATTCACCCCCCTCCCCCCTTTTACTTATTGGAGGCTCACGTTCAAAGCTCTCCCACACTCTAACCTATTTCTCCAACTGATTTGATTGTCGAAGTACGCGCGGCCAACTCCGCCCCTACCGGAAAAGGTCACTTGTGACTAACGATTTGTCCAAGTGTGCAAGAATTCTTTGATTGGACGTGAGAGGCCTTGAGATCTGTTGGCCACATCATTGGTATGTTTTTTTGGGTCAACGGATTGGCTCTTCTGCCCCTTCCAACTGCTTACCCAAGCGAGAGGCCTCAGCAGTCAGCTCGTCAACGCGAGCCTTCAGTTTTCCTTTTTCTTATTGGCAGCCTCGAAGGCTGACGAAGCAATCCTTTGCAGGTTGTCAGATTTCTCCACACACTTCGTCAGGGCATTCACCTCGGCTCTACAAAGATGGACTTCCTTCTTTAGTTCGTTGTTTTCTTCCAAAAGTGTCTCCATCCTTGACTCCGCCTCAGCTTGCTTCACCTTGGAGGCTTCGATGACTTCATTGGCTGAAGACAGCTCAGCCTTTACTTTATTCAGGGCCGCATTCGCGTCATTTGCCATTTGAAGATATTCTTTATTAAGGCCTTGCAGCCGCCTCGCCTCCATTTGGGCCTTTATAAAGAAGCCCTGAGAAAGAGCCTGCAGGGTAAGTACAGCCTTCACCATATTGACCGCATCACAGGTCTCGGCATACAAGGAGTACTTATCCATCCAGTAATTATGGTAAACCCTCGTAGCCCCCTGGACCTCTGTAGGAAGCATATCCATCACGGTGGAGGCAATTTCATCGGACCTTCCCCCCAAGAAGTTTTGAGCCTTTCCCTCAGAAGGGGCACTCCTTATCTATTTACCCCTCCTCTTTCTCACCAAACTATTCAACGATTTTAAGCGAAATTTTCTTCTTATTCAAAATCGTCAAAAATCTCCTAAGGCTTTCTGGTAATTTCGCTACCAAGAAATTGATGTTTTTTATTTGAAATTCTCCATCTATGAATTTATTTTGCAGTATGAAGATACCCATTTATTTTACCTAGGTTTGCTCTTTGTATGAATCTCAAAATGCCTTGAAATTCTTGCATGAGAAGTACCCCAAATAACCTTGAAGTTGGAGAGAAAATAAAGAAATCCATCTAGATTTGAAACCCAGTGAGGCCTCAACCAGTTGAGCACATCCTCGTCTGTCCTGCAGGCAAATTAGTGCAAAATAACTCCTTCAAGTCCGTGGTGTTTTAGCTTTCTACGAGGCCACAAACCTCTTTTCCCCAAATTTGAACTTCAAGCTCCCAAACATTATGATTTCTGGCAAATACGTCCCTCAACTTCTAATTTTGTTTATTTCAGTCCTTCAAATTTCAATCATGCACAAATTGGTCTCAATATTTTCAATTTGATCAAATTGGTCCATCAACTTTTATTTACCTCAAATTTGGTCTCCAATTTTCTAAAATATTCTCTTTTGGTCACCAAACTCTACAAACACAGAATTTGATCCCCATATTTTTTAAACCATCTAACTACTTTTTGAAAGCTTCCTATCAAGTCTCCAAGTTCCTAGTAACTCTTCAAATTCATCCTTTAAGCTCCAATTTAGATCCAAGTCTCTTCCTTTTACCTCAATTCACCTCTAAGTCAAGTTTTTACCTATAAAAAATAATATGTACACTGATTAAAGTAGAAATCCACTCAAATAATGAATATCAAGTATATTTAAGAACCTAAATAAGCATGTAAAATACTCTTATCAACACCCAAGTTATACATTTTCTAATCCCGAGTAAACTATCTACTCAACAACTCTAACACACGCAAAAACAAATACTCAATTCACTAGGTAGCTCACTAAGAAGATTTCTTATTAAAATTGAGCAATTTTAGGTCCAAATTTGTAATTAATAATTTCTAAATTTGTAATTGTCAATTTCTGTATTCAAAATCATAAGTTATTAAAGTCAAAATAATTTGGATTGGTAAAGTCCTAAAAGGAGTCGAAAACAATTCAAGAATATCAAGAAACAAAAAGATAACTGCCCATTGTAAGCTAAGATGGCGCTCGAGCGCTTAGAATATGAGCATTGCCGCTCGCTGGGTTCGAGGCTGTCACTCGAACTATGAAGTTACTGCTCGCAGCACCAAGTACAGCGCTTGAGCAACGTATTTATCTGAGCAGAATCTTGATTCAATTTTAACAATATTTTTCTATCATATTTCACCCCAATTACTACCTATTATCAATATTCTAAAAAGTGCAAAGCGTGGCTAGGCGTGGAGGCCAAGCTTCAAGCTTTACGAACCTAGACGAAGCTTAGGCGTAAAAAAACGTTTTTTTTTATTTTAAATTTTATTTTAATTTTTTAACCATTGTAAAAAAATTCAACAATTCAAATAATACATATCAGACATCTAAAATTATAAAATATTGCATTTACTTAATAATT
>CAIGRT010208099.1:0-21520 GCA_903798405.1 Fraxinus platypoda
TGGAATGGAACTTTAGACAATCTAGGGCAGATAACTCCTTGTTCTTCATGTCAAGTGGGAATGATATACTGTTTGCACTGATATATGTGGATGATATAGTAATAACAGGTAACAATAGCCAACAACTGCAAGAGTTTATCGACAAATTGAACACCAGCTTTGCACTTAAGGACATGGGGAATCTCATGCAGTTTCTGGGAATTGAGGTAGATAGACATACTACTGGCTTATACCTGACTAAAAAAAGATATGCTATGGACTTACTGAAAAGGTTTGATTATGAAAACCTGAAACCAAGCCTAACACTTATGGCAGTAGGAAACTAATCTCTAAGACTGATGGACAGACAATGATGATCCAACCTTATAGAGAAGTGCAATCGGTGGTCTCCAATATCTAGCTCACACAAGACCAGATATCACTTACTATGTGAATAGATTAAGTCAATTTCTTCAAACACCAACAAATGCTCATTGGAAGGTGCTTAAAAGAGTATTCAGGTATCTAAAGGGAACGCTAAACCATAGTCTTGCTATTCAAAAGAACGACAGCCTTGATATCACTGCATTTGCTGACTCTGATTGGGTATCATGTCCAGATGACAGAAGGTCTACTGCAGGGTATTGTGTGTACATTGGAGATAACTTGGTGTCCTGGTGTTCTAAAAAACATCATGTGGTGGCCAGGTCGAGTACAGAAGCTGAGTATAGGGCATTGGCTCATTGTACTTTAGAAATTACTTGGATTTAGTCCTTGATGAGCGAGTTGGGAATACCACAGAAATCAATCCCAACCATTTGGTGTGATAACCTAAGCGCGAGTGCATTGGCTTCTAATCCGATTTATCATGCTCGCACCAAGCATATAGAGCTTGATGCTCATTTTGTAAGGGACAAAGTACTTGAAGGAGGACTAAAGTTACGGTATGCGCCATTTTCAGACCAAACAACAAACCTATTAACTAAGCCAATCTCTCACTCAAGGTTCCAGTTCCTTAGGGACAAGCTTGGAGTGCTAAAACACACTCCACCTTGAGAGGGGATGTTAGAATGATTCCACCTGAATCAAATGACAACAATAACCGAATTCCACTAAGCTGGTACAATTCCTAATTTTTAGGAGTGGAATGAAGAATTAGTTAGCCACCTATTCAATTCTAGAATGTTCATTATATGCATAGGAAAATTATTCACCGTGTAACATGAATGAATGTGTAAGGAAAATTATTCACTCATCATCTTCAGATTTTAACTTAGCTCATGGGTCCAGGTTATCCACGATGCTTTCCTCTTCATTCATCGTCTCTATGTTGCCCATTGGTGCTTATGCCATTACCTTGTCCATCGTTGTTTCTCCCATTATAGTGTCCTCCCTCATGACATAGTTTACCTCGAGCCATGAAGTGTCTTTGCCGATGAAACTTATGTAACATTCCAAAGACCATCTTCTATTGTTGCCACGTTGACCTCAGTTTGAAACATCATTGCGATGTAGTGCATAGAGGTGACAATTTTATTTCTTTCAGTGTTGTCCTTTTGAGGACCATATTGTGGGTGGATTTACTATCCACTACTAGAACTTAAGAAATAGACTGACAGCTTTAGGTGCAGTCTTTATAATGGTGGAGAGGGTTACTTTACCCTTTGGCTCGATTCTAGTAAACCTGTACAATGGATCTAAAATAGGGGTCAATGGATAGTCTACCTCCATTTGATTGAAGGGAACCTAAAGATAATGTTAGGTAAACTCCCATTATCAATTAACACTCTCCTCATTTTGTTCCTCGCTATTTCAACCCTGATCACCAGGACATTATAGTTTGTATAATGAACGCCCTTATGATCTTCGTCTTGAAGAATATGCCCTCAGACATTTTTTACTTTCTGGATTTTTCTCCTTACACAATGTAACTTGTCATCAAATTTTCTTAGGTATCTCTAGCATAGTTTTGTTGAGCATTCACAGTTTTCCCTCCCACATATGGACCTCAAAAGATAGTTTGAATCTCTCGAATGGGCATGTAATTTCTTAAGCCAATTGGATCATGTTGTTGTTAGTCTATGGCAAGGATTAAATTTATGGCTAATCATTGATTCGAAGGTTGTGAGTAGCATCCTCCCTGATAGCGAGGCCTACACGACCTTTTACTCATCTATCTCGCATTGATCAATCGATCACTCTCCACGATGATATCCTCCACGATTGCCTTTAGATCATGCACTTAGCGATGCCATGGTTCTTATATCGTCTAGATACCTATGCGATCCTCTCGGGGATCCTTTGGGGATCATAGCATTCACCTTGATCGTGCAATAACTGTATCTTGGATGAGAGGGCCTTGGACCCTTCTAACTTGGGAGCTTTTCCTTTACCAGCATGGCCGTACATTTACTATGCATCTACCAGCCTTTTCATTTCCTAATCATGAATCTCCTCTTTGGCTAGTTCCATTAATCTATAGTATATCTTCGGTGCCGGTTGTGAACATCTCTCTAGAAATAAGTCATCGTATCCAATGTCGGTTTTGAAAACCATTTTTACAAAAAAAATAAGCAGAAGCAAGAACAATCACATTGTAATTTTTTTTTCCTTTTTAATTAAACAATACACATATTAACTTAATCAACATGTCACTAAGGACGAGATTAAAATAATACCGACGATCGCCTAGGATGTAAATCTTGAACTCTTCCTTAAAATCGTCAATCTCCCAAAAGCTCCACAATTCTTTCTCGACGTATCTCCGATTACGAGGAACGAACGAGTGGACGTTTCGAATTTGGGTTTGATTCACACGCTCACTTTATGGTTCACTTTGTGTTCTCATGAGACAAAGTGGGAAGAAAAGAAAGAACTCTCATAAAAGTATTTCACTTAAATTTATGTGTTGTGTGTATTTTTTCGAGTATCTGATTAGTCATATTTATAGTCGAAAAATGTGGCATTATTTTAATTTTTATATTAACAATATAATTTAAAAACCAAAATCACACCTATCAGTAGGATGAGGTATCACCATTTTACTAGGAGAGAAATTTTTTCCATATCCGGATTCTTATCAGATAGCAATTTAAAATTAATTTAAGTAATTAACTTTTAATTATTTATCATTATCCACATGTGATTGAATTTAAATGGACACTCCCTGTTGCTGATAATAATGTGATCATTATCACACTATATAATTAACTTTTAATTATTTATCATTATCACATTGTATAATTTCAAATTAATATATATAATCATATTATTTAAAATAAAATTAATCCAATTAATTAATGTGTGAAAATTAATTCAGAATGCATAACTCTAATTTAATTAATCTAACTCAACTAAAATGATGTTCATGTAATTTTAAAGGAGCTGACGAGAAGAACTATGAAAATTATAATTTTAAGCTCCAATAGTAATGACAATTAATTAATACTTTAATTAATATGTCAAAATTATTAATCCCAAATTGTTCCACTAAAAATTGGAATTGCACTCTTAAAATTATAAAACAAATTATATTCAAGAGATTCGAACTATCCATTGATATAGTCATTTCATATAGATCAATCTTCCATAAACGGTTCAGAATTAAAGATAGGTATTTATCCGTAAACCTCTTTAATTATATTTTTCTCAATAAGTCTCATTGATCCCCTAATGAATAATATATTTTATGATCTAATTAAAAAATTGAGTGCTTTTATTAGTCAAATCCCGAATTAACACTTATGGGATCCTTCTATCTACTTTTCTACAAAGGAATGAATTTCTTCTTGTATATTAATATTCCAAACTATTTATCTCATTGCATTTCCAACGTACCAAGAATTTGATATTATTAATTTGCGTCATTAGCCGGCACATCAAAAAACACAACTTAATAAATGTGAGTATATTAATTACTTTGAATTAAGATCGATTCATAAATGACAATCATTGATCAAAATTGAATACTCTATGTGAAACCGGATTTTACTAGAGATTCATTATTAATCGTGTTTCTGTCCTATGTAATTATATATAAAGTGCTTTCTTTCCAATAATCACATTATTAACAATCAGGATACGATTATTTCATTCAGAATGTAATGAACTGCACTAGTGATCATAGTTAAAGATCTCTACTGTAATTTTAATCACGGACAAATTTAGATTATTCCTCTTTAGATATTATCCTCATGTACATAACGTTTATGTACAATATTTAAAGTTACACATAAATAATTAATGGATTTTTGATATTTATAAAACATCTAATCATGCATGTAACAGATATTGTAATAATTTCACAATTATCATTAAGTGTTATCAAATGTTTATATAACTCATTTATTAATGGGCACATATCCCAACAGTCTCCCACTTGCCCTAAAGTAAATGAGACATATCTCCTAAGTCCTATTTCCTCAAGGCGTTGTACAAAACTACGAGCTGACAGTGTCTTTGTAAACGGATCAACTATATTGTTCACTGATGCTATCTTCTCAACTGAAACGTCTCCCCTTTGGACAATTTATCTCACCAAGTGAAATTTCCTCTCTATATGCTTTCCTCTTCGGTGGTTCCTTGGTTCTTTCGCTTGGCCACCTCTCCACTGTTGTCACAGTAGAGTTTGATAGGTCTATTCCTGGAACAACTTCCAAATCTTTCAAGAACTCACGAAGCCAAACTGCTTCTTTAGTTGCTTTATAAACTGCTATGTATTCAGTCTCCATGGTTGGTAGTAATACAAGTTTTTTTTCACACTTCTCTATATGGCTCCACTTCCCAAAGTGAACACTACTCCTAAAGTTGACTTCCGACAATCTCTATTTGATTTAAAATTAGAATCTATATATCCAATAGGAATTATATCCCCACTATATCGACATATAGAGTTCTCCTTAGATATTTGAGTATATGTTTGACTACTACCCAGTGATCCAATCTTGGGTTTGACTAATAGTGGCTAACCACTCCCACTGCAAAGCATAGGTTGGGTCTTGTACACAACATTACGTATATTAAACTACCAACTACTTTGGCGTAGTGAATTTGTCTCATGGTTTCTTCTTCTTATGGTGTCTTAGGACACTGTTCTTTCAAGAGATAAACTTCATGTTAGGAAGGTAAGTTTCCTTTCTTGGAGTTCTACATCACAAACCTGACAAGCACCTTTTGTCAATATACGATGCCTGAGACAATGCCAAAAGCCTATTCTTGTGATCCCTTATAATTTGGATTCCAAGAATATAGTTGGCTTCTCCCAAATCTTTCATTTTGAATTGACCGGCTAACCAGTTCTTTACTTTGGACAATGAGTAGAATGTTGTCCACGTAAAGAATTAAGAAGACCACCTTATCTTCTTATATATGTTTGTAGATACACAGTTCGTCTTTGTTCAAAACCATAAGATTTTACGGCTTCGTCAAATATGATATTCTGTGATCTAGAAGCTTGCTTTAGTCCATAAATAGATCTTTGCAGTTTACAGACTTTTTGCTCTCGGGCCTTTTCCACAAAACCTTTTGGTTGGTATGTATGGTCTCCTCAAGATGACCATTTAAAAATGCTGTCTTGACATCCATTTGTCATATTTCATAATCATAATGAGCAGCAATGGATAAGAGAATTCGAATGGATTTTACCATAACTATTGGCAAAAAGGTATCCTCATATTCTACTCATTCTCTTTGGCTAAAACCCTTTACCACGAGCTTTGCCTTGAAAGTTTCTACTTTTTCATCGACTCCTCTCTTTTTCTTGTAGATCCATTTACAACCAACAGGCTTTACGTCTTCTGGTAAATCTACAAGTTTCTAGACTGAATTGGAGTCCATGAATTTCATTTCTAGTTTTATGGCTTTTTGCCATTCATTACAATCTACATCTTCCATCGCCATCTTGTATGTCAATGGATCATCATCACCACCATCAGTGATTGCAACATTTGCTTCACCTTCTTCACGATGCCAGGTGTGTAATCTTATTTCCCTCCCACTGCGTGGTGGTGGTGCTGGTGGTGTTTGATTGCAATTGGTGGTTTCTTCTCTTTGTCATTCAATAATTGTCATTAGTGTGGAGTCGATCTCATCAACCAGCAACACTTCAAGAACTACATTACTTCTAGGTTTGAAATCTGTCATATAATTATGCTTGAGAAAAGTAGCGTTTGTCGATACAAACGCTTTGTTAACATGAGCGCTATAGAATAGTCCCCCTCTTGTTTCTTTAAGGTAGCCCACAAAAATGCATACTTCTGAACAAGGATCTAGCTTCCTAGTCTTTCCCTTTAGCACGTGTGCTGGACATGCCCATATACGGATATGTCTCATACTAGGTTTGCGACCATTCCACAATTCTAAAGGAGTCTTCGGGATTAACTTAGATGGAACCAAGTTTAGAATGAATACTGCCGTTTGGAGTGTATACCCCAAAATGAGGTGGGTAAAGAATAGTAACTTAACATTTATCTCATCATGTCAAGTAAGGTACGATTTCTTCTTTCAGTTATGCCATTTTGTTGTGGTAAAGAAAATCTGAAACGTTTGAGAAGTTCAAACAATTTTGTGCTGAAGCTGAAAAGCAACTCAGTAAATCAATCAAAACTCTTAGATTTGATCAAGGAGGAGAAAATTTTCTTTGCATCAGGTATGCATATCCATATCTTGAATAATCGTCAATGAACATGATAAAGTATTCATAACCTCCTCTTGGTTTGACGTTCAAAGGCTCACATACATCTGTATGTATGAGTTTTAAATGCTCTCTCTCCTTTTCCTGAAAAAGTTCTTTTGGTCATTTTTCCCTCAAGGCAGCAGGATTCACAGACAGGTAGAGTGTCAATTGTTAGCTCTCTTAAAGGTCCTTTGTTAGTCTTTTTATCCTTTCAATGTTTATATGACCAAGTCTTAAATGCCACATGTATGTGTTATCTTTATTAGAAATCATTCTTCTTTTTGGGGTTGGTTCAGTGAGAAACATTTCAGTTTGCAATAAGTTATAAAGACAAATGTTTAACAAAATATAAACCATCATCAACATAACCAGAACATATCAAAATACCATTCCTAAAAATTGAAACTGTTTCAACATCAAAAGAAATAGAAATAGAAATAGAAATATATCGTTCAAGGAATTTGGAAACTGAAATCAAATTCCGTTTAAAACCCGGAATATAATAAACATTGTCTAACAATAAAAATTTAGTAATTGGAAAAGACAGTCGAACTGTCCCTATAGCCTTCGCATCAACCTTGGCATTATTCCTAACTCTTATTTAGAAAACTCCATCTTCAAGATCCCTGGATGCTTCCAGCATCTGTGAAGAAGTACAAACATGATTAGATGTCCCTGAATCAACTATCCAATTTGAGAAATTTTTCTCAACTAAGCATGTTTCAATGACTAATAAATCTAATTTACCTTTCTTCTTCTGTTTCAGCTCATCGAGGTACTTCTTACCGTTCATCTTCCAATGGAAACACTTTCCTTTGGGCCTGAGCAGTATTTGCCTTTTTCTTTTGGTTTGCCTTATTGTGATCCCACATTTCTCTTCTTCTTTTTCTTTGAAGAATATGGCTTCCCTTGAATCATATTGGCTTTGGCAACATTTGCCCTGTCGCCCTTATCCTCTATAAGGGTCTCATAGATTTGCAGCTCATTTACAGTTTCGTCAGATTGCACTTCTTTTCATTAATGAAGTAGTTTGTTCTAAATTGGATAAATGTAGGAGAAAGTGTTTCCAGAATCATGCCCACTTGGGTCAACAATTTTCTCACCATAGATCTCAACCTCATTTAGATGACTGATAATTTTGAGGACATGCTTGAGATCTGAAGAATCATTCTTCATCTTGCCATTCATAACGGTTTTCACTGCAGCATGACGTGCTTGATTAGAAGGACGTCAAACTTTTTCTGGAGAGAGTCCATAACCTCTCTCGTAGTTTCAAAGGCCTCGTGCTTAGTTCTAAGCACCTCATTCATTACAGCTAGCAAGTAGCAACGTGCTTCGTTGTAAGCTAAGACCCAACTACTGTATTGTGCAGATACAACCTTTGAGGCATTCGTTGGAGGAACTTGAGGACGACCCTCCTTTTGGATGAAGTGATAGTTCTCATTTATGAGTATATATGTTGCTTTTCCATTTGACAAAAAAATTTCCAGTCAAAATATCATATGCGAGAAGATTAAAAATTGGGTTTGACATATTTCTGAAATTGAGGAATTTAATTCAATATATAACTGCATAAATATCATTCATCATTTAAGGCTAAACAAATATGATGTACACGATCAATACACAAAACTTGTTTACTGAAAAGCCTAAGGAATTTTAATCACCACAACTACGTGCCGATGTAGTGTGGTCATATAATTGTTAATTAAAATGAGACATTCTCAATTAATAATTTTTTTTCCAAAATATCCCATATTTCTAATAGTTATTGATTTCCTTTCATTTTGGTCAAGAATTATAGTTAACACTTCAATTACATCTTTATGAATGTAACCCATAGTTTTAGATTTTCAGACTTAACTTAGACATTGCCTTCGTAGGGTAGGTCAATCCTAAAACACATCTTACTAATCCTATCTCAAAGAAGACTCCTATCTCAAGGAAGACAACCTAGAAGATATTGCAATTGACAGACACCCTCCGTCGGGAGGACAAAATCAAAGCGTCTCCAGCCACTACAACAAAAATGGCCATTTGCAACATTAAAAAGGCAATGACAAATGTTGCCAAAAGGGTCTTTTGGCAACATTTTAGTAGGTGAATGTTGCCATTGGTTAATATAAATGAGTTTTGGCAACATTTTTTAGAAAAATGTTGCGGTAGACACATTTAGCAACGTTTATTGAGTGTTGCGAAAGGTTTTACCTTTAGCAACGTTTATCAAACGTTGCGAAATGTAAGACTTTTCGCAACGTTCACCAAACGTTGCTAAAAGTCATCTTTTACAACGTTTATCAAACGTTGCTAAAAGCCTCACCTTTAGCAACGTTGCTAGAACTACCAAAAACTCATGGTGTTGTTCTAACGGTGGAGACCTAGGGCTTACACTGTCATANACCAAACGTTGCTAAAAGTCATCTTTTACAACGTTTATCAAACGTTGCTAAAAGCCTCACCTTTAGCAACGTTGCTAGAACTACCAAAAACTCATGGTGTTGTTCTAACGGTGGAGACCTAGGGCTTACACTGTCATATTACCATTTTTCACTCATCAAAAATTAATGTGTATTTTGAAACATCCTATGTTTAGTATTGTGTAGAATCAATTTCACCATTTTGACACTCAATGGATAATTCTCAAGAAAAACTCATCAAACAAACCTCCTAGTCAGAATATTCAGTTCCCAAGTAAATTGGAGGGGTCACATCGATCCCACTTAAAACCCAATTTATCTAGACAAAACTCCGTGTCGGAAACTCTATATCACGTCTAGTTTAGTTAATCGATTCTTCCAAATTATGAATAACTAAGAATCTACTCTTAATTATTTAAAGTTCAATTAGCTTTTAAGTCTAATTTGAAAATATTTGGTTTAGATAAAATAAATTCTTAATTTTATACGGCCCAATATATTAACTTAGATCCATCTAGCAAATTCAATCTCATGTGCATGAAATATTTAATTAAAACATTTTATAAAAAATAAATAATATGCACAGGATGACATGTAAATGTGTAGGGACAATACTAATTTATATGGCATGTTATATGCATGTGAAAATTATCAACATAATAAAGACATACATTAAACATGAGTGAAATATGAAAATTTTGACTGTTTTCCATGGACCTAAAATTATAACCCATAAATTTTAAAATAATTAAAGGGTCTTCATGTAATTTCCATTTGTAAACAAGCATTTGATTTCTCAAATCTGAGATATAATAATGTCCCAGCTCAATGGTAGAGTACAAGGCTTTCATCATTGTGGTCATGGGTTCAACTAATCTAGGAATTGAAAAATTCATCCTAAGTAATGGAACCATATTTACAGCCAATCCTTTTTTCCAAACAATTCATTTAATGAATTAAAAAGATATATAGATAAATATATGCTATTGTGCTTACACCATACAATGATTATCACATAATCTATAATTAAATTAATATGATGTAGAGTTGGTTCTGATGCCAATTGTTGATTTTGAAAACCATTTTTAGAAAAAATAATAAGAGGAAGCAAAAACAATCGCATCGTAATTTTTTTTTTTTTTAATTAAACAATACACATATTAACTTAATCAACATGTCATTACGAAAGAAATGAAAATAATACCGACGATCGCCTAAGATGTAAATCTTGAACTTTTCCTTAAAATTTGTCAATATCCCAAAAGCTCCAAAATTCTTTCTCTGCGTATCTCCGATTACAAGGAACGAACGAGTGGGCGTTTCAGATTTGGGTTTGATTCACACACTCACTTTATGGTTTACTTTGTGTTCTCAACACATAAGACAAAGTAAGAAGAAAGTACTCTCAGAAAAGTATTTCACGTAAATTTCTGTGTTATGTGTGTTTTTTGAGTATCTGATTAGTTCTATTTATAGTTGAAAAATGTAGCTTTATTTTACTGGGAGAGAATTTCTCTTCCATATAATAATTCAAAATTAATTTAAATAATTAATTTTTAATAATTTATTATTATCCACATGTGATTGAATTTAAATGGACACTCCATTTTCCAGATAATAATGTGATAATTATCACACTTATAATTAACTTTTAATTATTTATCATTATCCACATGAGATTGAATTTAAATGGAGACTCCATGTTGAAGATAATAATGTAATCATTATCACACTGTATAATTTCAAATTAATTTAAATAATCATATTATTAAAAATAAAATTAATTCAGAATTCACAACTCTAAGAGCATCTCAAATCGACTCTCTATTTTTAAAGAGCATATTCTATCATTTGGAGAGCATACATAAATTTAAAGAGTTGAAATTTTGAAATACTCCAACAAGCTCTTTATATTTAACACTTAATTTTACTACTCCAAAAAAATATTTATTATTTTTCTTTATCTTTTATTTTAACTAGCTTTTCTTTAAATTATTTTATTGTTTTCCTACATTTAAAATTGAAACACTTTGAATGCATTTAATTATAGAATTAGATTATTTTATTGTTTTCCTACTTTGAAAATTAAAACACTTTGAATGCATTTAATTATAGAGAGTGAGTGACAATTAATTAACACTTTAATTAATATGTCAAAATTATGAATCCCAAATTATTCCACTATAAAATTGGAGTTGCACTCTTAAAATTATAAAACAAATTATATTCAAGAGATTTGATCTGTCCATTGATATAGTCATTTCATATAGATTAGTCCTCCATAAACAGTTCATAATTAAAGTTAGGTATTTATCCGTAAACCTCTTTAATTATATCTTTCTCCATAAGTCCCATTGATCTTCTAATGAATAATATATTTTATGATCTAATTACAAATTGAGCGCTTTTATTATTCAAGTCTAACACTTATGGATACCGTCTATCTACTTTTCTACAAATGAATGAATTTCTTCTTGTATATTAATATTCCCAACTATTTATCTCATTGTATTTCCAACGTACCAAGAATTTGAATTATTAAGCACATCAAAAAACACAACTTAATAAATACGAGCCTATTAATTACTTAGAATTAAGATCGATCCATATATGACCATTATTGATCAAAATTGAATACTCTATGTGAAAACGAATTTTACTAGAGATTCATTATTAATCGCGTTCATGTCCCATATAATTGTATATAAAGTGCTTTCATTCATTGAATTACATTATTAACAATCTGGATAAGATTATTTCATTCAAAATGTAATGAACTGCACTAGTGATCATAATTAATGATTCCTACTTTAATTTTAATCACGGAAAATTTAGATTATTCCTCTTTAAATATTATCCTCATGTACATAACGCTTATGTACAATATTTAAAGTAACATATAAATAATCAAGGGATTTTTCATATTTATAAAATATCTAATCATGCATGGAAAAGATATTGAAATAATTTCACAAATATCATTAAATATCATCAAATGTTTATAACTCATTTATTAATGGGTACATAACCCAACAAAATTGGACCTTAGAGGTTAGAAATTTATATCCTATGGAAGTCTTTCCACTTAAACATTTTTTCGGTGAAACGATGATGCACAAGGATTCAGCTAGGGAGATATGGACTGAGCTGAAGGATCATTATAGTCAAGGCAATGGTCCTCGAATTTATGAGTTGAACAAGCAGATTTCTACCATTTCACAAGAAAATAGTTCAGTTAACTCCAACTTTAATCATAGGCCGAATATTAATAGATCTGATTACAAGCAGGAAGATCAAGTGATGCAATTCCTAATGGGATTAGACGAACACTATTATGGAGTAAGTAGTCAGATCCTGTTGATGGATCCTTTGCCTCCTTTGAACAAGGTCTTCGCACTGATTTTGCAAGATGAAAGTCAAAAGGAAGTTGTCACAAAAAGGCAACAGAATTTTGAGGCATCTGCCTTTGCTAATAATATTGGACGTGGATTTAATTGAGGCCAAAGGAATGTTAGATTTATTCAGAATTAGAGAAAGGTGTGCCTATTTGCAGTTATTGTGGTTTGCCTGGACACCTTAAGGCAAAATGTTTCAAATTGGTAGGATATCCTCCTGGACATCGATTTGCTAAAGGCAGAAATGTAGTAGCAAATGCCGTTGGTCAAACCTCTGATGTTAATCAGAATAGTGTCATGAAATCTCTCTCAAACCTCACAATTACTCCGGATCAATGTAAACAAGTTCTGGAAATGTTGGTACCTCAGTTGAAAGGGCAGATAAATAACGTTTCACAAGCACAAATTCAATCACAATCTCAGAACGATTATTCTGTAACAGATGAAAAAGCCTTCTCAGGTAATTACTCTTGTTCTAAAATTAAAATTGATGCAGCAAAATGGATTATGGATACTGGTGCTTCAGAACATATGGTATGTTCCATTTGACTTTTAACCTCTATATCTCGCAAAGTTAAGGCTGCTGTTAGATTACCTAATGGTGATACTGTTGAAGTTACACATGTTGGGACAGTCAGGTTGTCTGATACATTGGTTCTAACATAAGTATTGGTGGTGCCTTGTTTCACATTTAATTTGATTTCAGCTAGCAAGTTAACACTTAACATAATTGCTTCCTGATATTCTTGCATCAACATTGCTTTGTCCAGGATCTTTTGACATGGAGGACGATTGGAGTGGGCAAACTTGAAGATGGACTGTATGCCTTCCAAATTTCTGTTCAGTAACTTCATGACAAACCTTCAATCAACTATCTTTATTCTGGTCTTCAACACACTGACGTTTCCCGTGTCTTTCTTAATTCCAATAGCAATTCTGATCTTAGATTACAATGTAATAAAACAAGACATTTTTCTTGTAATTCCATAAGTAATCTCAATGCAAACACTGATATTGATCTATGGCATTGTCGTATGGGACATCTTCCTATTCGCAAACTATCTATCTTACATAATCTGGTTCCCACCATCACATTCGACAAGCATTTACATTGTACCGTTTGTCCTATAGTGGATTATCATTTTCTAAAAGTGAAACTAGAGCTTCCAAGAAGTTTGATATTATTCATTGCGACATATGGGGACCTTATTCGGTTCCCTCATTAGATGGCTCTAGATTTTTTCTAACCATTGTTGATGATCATACTAATGACTTGGACATACTTGATGAGAGATAAATCTCAAACCAGACCTATTATTCACTCCTTCTGTCATATGATCGATAAGATAATGGATCTGAATTCCATATGAATGATTTCTTCCATTCCAATGGCATCATCCACCAATTAAGCTGTGTTGAAACACCTCAACAAAACGGGGTAGTGGAGAGAAAGCACCAACATCTGTTAAACATAGCAAGAGCCATAAAATTTCAAGCCAATCTACCTCACAAGTTCTGGAAGGAAACTATTCTGGCTGCTACATATTTGATCACTAGAATCCCTACCTTGATTCTGGAAAATAAAACGCCATATGAGATGCTTCATCAAAAACCACCAGGATATTCACACTTCAGGGTGTTTGGATGTCTTTGTTATGCCTCAAGCATCAAAAGAAACCGTACCAAGTTTGATCCAAGAGCCATTCCATGTATTTTTATGGGCTACCCTTATGGCATGAAAGCATTCAAACTATATAATCTAGTTAACAATACTGTCTTTACCTCTAGAGATGTCAAATTCCATGAAAATATCTTTCCATTTCATCATCCCAAATTCTTAGCTTCATTGTCCAAGTCTGATGTCTCTCTACCACTTAACTCACTTTTTTTTCCAGCTCAAAATGATGATTCACCACCTGATATATCAATTCCAAGTTCTGGTAATGGATCTATTCCTACTAATATCCATTCTCCTATCAATTCAGTTCAACATCCATCTGATTCTCCTCAAATAGATACTCCTGAATCATCTTCGATACTTGTACTTACTCCAACTCCTGAACCCATCAGACAATCCAATAGACCTAAAAGAGCCCCAGCCTATCTTTAAGATTATCACTGCAGTCTTACATCTCAAGTGCCTGCTTCACAATCAAAATCCATGGAGAAAGATCACCTGGCTGGAAAGCAGTATCCCATTGTTGAGTTTCTGGACTATGGCAAATTGTCACCTGCCCACAAAAGGTATTCACTTGCCTTATCTACAATGTATGAGCCTAGAACATATGAAGAGGCTGCTAAGAGTCCAGAATAGTGTAAGGCAATGGAAACTGAGTATTAGGCTCTGGTTTCTAATAATACTTAGACTAACAACCCCTTTGCCTGTACATAAACGGCATGTGGCTTGCATGTGGCCAGGCTTGTTACAAAAGGATTCTCGCAACAAGCTGGACTGGACTATGAAGTGACCTTCTCCCCCTATTGCAAAGCTGGTAACTGTGAAGTCCTTATTGGCTATTGTTCCATGGTGACCTTGATGAAGAGGTTTACATGTGGATGCCTAAGGGGTATGAGCAGCAGGGGGAGTGTGAAGAACAACTGGTTTGCAAATTGAGCAAGTCCATTTATGGACTCAAACATACATCTAGACAAACACCAAGCTCACTTCATACATCATTTCGCAGGGGTTTAAGCAGTCAAAATCTGACTATTCTCTGTTCAGCAAACAAGTAAAGGGATCATTCACGACTTTGCTCATTTATGTGGATGATATCATCGTAGCAGGCAATGATTTGTCATACATTGAGCAATTCAAGAAAGAATTGAATGAACAATTTAAATCGAAAGACTTGGGGGTTTTGAAGTATTTTCTTAGGCTTGAGATAACAAGATCATCAAGTGGAATCTCTGTTAATCAAAGGAAGTATGCTTTAGACGTGTTGGCTGATGCAGGGTATCTTAGAGTCAAGCCTGCAAACTACCCTTTACCACAGAACTTAAAGTTGAGTAAAGATCAAGGGGAACTTATTGAAGATCCCAGCACATATAAGAGATTGATAGGAAGGATCCTATACTTAACTATAACCAGACCAGATCTTTCTTATGCTTACATGTGCTTAGCCAATTTTTCCAATCGCCAAGGTAGCCACATTTGGAAGCTGCTCATCATGTGCTAAGATACTTGAAGAGAACACCAGCACAAGGTCTGTTGTTTGAACGAAAATCAGACATGATTCTCAAAGGCTTTTGTGATGCTGATTGGGCTGCTTGCTCAGATACTAGGAGATCAATCACTGGGTATTGTGTCTTTCTAGGTAATTTGGTGTCTTGTAGATCAAAGAAATAGCCTACTGTCTCTAGATCATCAGCAGAGGCAGAGTACAGATCCATGGCTGCAGCTGTTTGTGAATTAAGCTGGCTGAAGAACATTTTTTGGTGATCTTGGCATCAAACATGATAAACCAGCTATATTGTTTTGTGATAGTAAATCAGCAATCCATATTGCCAGTAACCCCGTTTTCCATGAAAGGACAAAACATATAGAAATTGATTGCCATCTTGTGAGAGATAAGGTTCAAGCTGGAGAGGTTAGAATGCTACATGTTTCTTCTCAAGATCAATTGGCAGATGCTTTGACAAAACCATTAGGAGGAATTCGTTTTAAACATTTGATAACCAAGATGGGAGTTTTGAATATTCATCTCCCATCTTGAGGGGGAGTATTGGAAAATTTGTACATAATAGAAGGTTATTTTAGTCTTTCCATTCCTTTTTCTTTTCTATATTGTACAAGAAGTCACAGTTTTATAATGAAATTGGGATAACAAATTTTCCCTCCGAAAGTCCTTCTTCTTTAGCTCTCTCTTCCTCTCGACTTTCTTCACCATCTGGTAGGCCTCAGTACTTTCTAGACTAATAGAGATATGGTGAACCTTATAAGTATCTGCACATGCTCATGATGAGATGCTTGCCTTCCAATATGTGGCAGGTTAATAGGCGGGTCTGTCGTCTGGTGTAAAAAATGTGATTCTTGTTTTTGTTGCAAAGAGCATTCTGCTCTACTTAGCCTCTATCCTCTTGGAGAGGCGCAATTGCCGGTCTGGTTGCATCAAGAATTGTCTTGTCGAAGCATTATTCTCACTGTAACACTACATATTTGCAATCATATCGGCTACGTTTTTTAGTTAGCCCAGCCACCCCTTATTATGTCCTCCGATTTCTTGCTCCTCCATGGATTCTCATTACAGTTAGACCCGTTTCCAGTAATACTTCTTGGCTTTTTATGTTCCTCACTATTTTCTTTTCGTGGTTTTGGTAAGAAACTCCTTACAAATGACACCAAACTGTTGACCTCAAAAACTGAGAAAATATTTTAAAGCTAAAGATCAATTTTTCGCTCCAATTTTGATGGGATTTTTCCTCTTTTTGGAGAATTTCGAGTGTGTTTTTGAGGCCAATTATTTGTAGAGGTGAGATGGACTTTCAAGCGTTATTTTAATCGAAAAGTGGTTCTCAATTGGAGGATAGTTAAATTCTTGAGAGTGTCGACCCCTATTTTTCTTTGTTTTAAAGGCTTTTTCTTGAGAGTCCATCCAAAATCCTTTTTGAGTTATGCAAATGATCCTATTTATAGACCTTTTTGGGAATTTCATTCTGTTTGAAGTTATAATTAGGTCCAAGCCTAGGTTGATTCTTTCAGAATTACCACTATTGTCTCTTGTGTATGTTAGAGGACGAGCCTATGCCTTTAATTCCATTGTTGATCGAGGGTTAAATTGTTTTTATCCAAGTGAATAGATAATGCATAGTTTAGTGATTAGAAAAGCTCCAATGACTGAGAAATTTTCGGTCCAACATGAATCAGCCGACAAAGCGTAAATATTTGTCTCATGGTACGTGGACATGTGGTGAGGCCCTTCTATTGCTAACGTGTCATCTAGGCGGACAATAATTATTCGAGTATGTAACACGTGCAATTAGAATATGGTGCAACAAGTAAAGTATGTGGTAAAACAAATATAATTTTTCTATCAGAAAGAGTTTGACCATTAACTAACAATTCGAATTGCTTGCAGATGGGATCGTAACTGTTGAAGTGGAGGTTGCAATGCAATAAAGCAATGCTTTTTCTTTTCAGGGGAAAGTGGAGGAAGGGAAGTACCAATCACTTAACTCTTGACTTCAACTGTGGAAACTGTTACGCCTCGCCACCGAGGCTCCAAGTGGAGACCACGTCATAGTCCACGTGGAGATATGAGTCAAATCTGACAAAGTAAAACAAAGACCTAATTGGTCAAAATAAAGAAGTCAGAGAAGAAGCCGATGCTCTTTGTTCTAAAGCTCCCTTTGGCAGAAGCCCTCACTCCAATACGAAGCTCCCTTTGGCTGAAGCATTCCTTGCTGCCTTTTAGAGGACCTGCAGGCAATCTTTAGGAATGATTGATGTAACGTTTGTAATAATGAATGTCAGGATTGTCAGCTTAGCGTATAGGGTGGCTAACCCATTGTCCATGTATTAAAATGCATATACTGGGTGATGTGAAGTTTCAGCCTGGGATATGAGGTCATGTGGTCCTTATCTAACGGCTACCACTTCGGCCAGAACTCTATAAATAAGCAAATCTTGTAATATTTGTTTCTAATACAACTCTTTACACTTACAACCACAACTGATCTTCTCTCTTGCTTATTCCATATTTATTGTCTTAAGTTTAGATAATTTTTACTTTGGTTGAGTTGTTTATGACTGTTTGTTTATATACAATCATCTTTGATCATATTGCCGATGTTTGAATATTTTTGTCTCGCGTCGTAAAGCATCTTTCACATCCATAAATGCCATCCATTTCCGTTCGAATCTTCGATCAAAATGTGTTTAAATTTGCTTGCATGGATGTGAGTGCACTTGGTATCTTTTGTTCACATAACCATTGCAAAAAATGGGTTCAAATTGATGCCGTCAGTGGGATACACATTCAACCATGAAAAACCCGTGGAAAAAGCTGGTAAGGAAATATATTTTGGGAGTTTCTTGCTTTTGAAGAAAAGGGGTCGTTCTTAAAGAATAAACCACTAAAAATCCAAGACAAACTGCTTGTTAAAGTCCATTTTATTCCTTGAAAAAAGGAATATTATTTGCATAGAAAAAACCAAGTTGCTATTGGAGAAAAAACGTTACCATGAGTTCTGAGAATGAAGAGTCAGCACCTCGGAGAGCTAGGGTTCACCCTGAAGAAGAAGACCCCTAACATTCTGCTACAACAATCCATCATCGATTTCATCAGCAATATCAGCAAGGTGGATCAAGAGGTGGGCCCAGAATAGTTGCCAGACTCACCAGGGAGGTGGCCACAATGGTCGCAAACATGAGGTAATCCCAGGGAAGATACCCAATTTCCCCATATGCAGCTCAAGGAAATGCTTTCTTTCACAACCCTCCACAAGGGAATTACTGTCATGGCGAAGAGGATGTCCAAAGCCAAATGGCTATCATCAACATTACTCCAGGGAAGAGGCCCCTTTAGAGAGGGAAAATAAGGTTGATACATCTACCAACTATGCCATTGACCGATCCGATGAGGTTCCATTCAAATGTTCTCCAAATTACGAATAGAAAGATATGTCTCAAAGATCCATAAGTGTCTTTGACGGGTTAAGCCCCAGAAGGCCTAGAAATAGGCAGGCTCAACCTCCTTTTGCATAGGACCTCCTCAGTTTGAAAGACAAAATGAACCTATTTGTGACAACCTCCCTCAAAATCCTCCACCTAGGAATAGGTGTCAGAGGAGGGTAGAACATGCCAAGAATCAAGCAAGACCGTCCCAATCACCTCGAGGACCTCAAGTCAGAGAGGATGAAGATTCTGACGAAGCACAAAGGTCTTGCGACCTCGATGACGATGATGACAATTTGCAATTCTCCTAGGGAATTAGGGATGCCCCTATCTCAAGCCACTCCATGCTTCTTAAAATTCTCAAGTATGATGGAAGAGGTGATGTCGTGAAGCACCTCAACAGCTTCAAAACATGAGCCTAGGGGGTTCAACTTTTGCTGTGAAATGTAGAGCTTTCTACTTGACTCTAAGTAGGGTTGCTGAGGTATGGTACACTAGACTTCCAGAAGGGAGTATCAAAAGTTGGCCAGACTTCAAAAAAGCTTTCCTTAAGCACTTCGCAACAAGTAAGGAAGGCGAAGGGCCAATACAGTGCCTCCAAGACATGAGGCAGTAGCAAGAAGAGTCATTGAAAAGCTTTTTATCTCATTTTATTGATGAAATGACCTACTGCGTGCAAGTTACCGATATAGTGCCTTGAGTGGAAGGATGGACGTGAATTATCTTTTTTGTTAAGACGTACAGAAGTAGGATCCTACCACTTAGATGCCCTACTAGAAATGATAAGGAGCAATAATATCAATGTAGAATTGAAGGATCATCGAAATAGGGCCAACGAGGGACTTCCACCTCCTAAGAGACAATGAAGAAGAGACACCTTCCATTTGATGAAACCCCAAGTCGGACAGTCAACCACTCTCAACCCAAGGCAAGCACTGACTGCAACAATGTTGAATGTAGTACCAGCTTTGGCTTATGAGGAAGTCAATACCACAGTTGAGGCACACCAAGGAAGGTCCAACCAACAGTTTCCAGAAAGGGGAGGGTAAAGGGCAAAGTTCTGAACCTAGGTATAGGGATGAGACACCCTTCTATTGCACTTATCATCACTCCTATATCCATAATACAGCTCTATAGGGACATTGTCTTATGAACTAGTCTAAATGCACACAATCCATTACATAATGAATTACACCCCCCTAACATGGAGGGGGGCCCACACACAATAAAATATTCGTGGGCCCCCCTCCATGTGAGGGGGGTGTAATCCATTATGTAATGGATTAGGTGTACATCTAGCACAACCCTTGTCTTATATCCACAACCTAGTAATCAAATAAGAAACAAACGCCCACGAGGAGATGCAGATCGACAACCTAGGCATCTTGTTCGAAATGATGCTCCTCGGAGACGAGAAAGTGATGGGGAAAGGACTAGAGAAGGTCAAAGGCAAATGAGAAGCCTAACATTGGCCACGAACCTATTCGAGAGATTAACACAATCTTTGGAGGCCCGTATGTTGGAGGGAAAACTAGAAATGCGCAAAGGAACTATGCAAGGAAAGCCAATGATCCTCCAATGGAAAGCTTCATAGTAAACAATAGTCGGTCTAATTGGGAGAGAGGTTCAACCCATTACTTTCACACAAAATGATGCGATTGGCTTACATAACCACATTGTGACACCTTAGTAGTAAGGGTCGTTGTGGCACGCAATGGCTTTAAAAGAAAGTTAATGGATAATAGGAGTTCGGTCAATATCATATTTGGAGTAATCTTTGATAAGATGGAAGTGGACAATGAGCTAACCCCCTATGAGCTTCCTCTTGTATGGTTCACTAGTGATAGCATCATCTCAAGGGGAAAAACCACTCTAGTAGTGAAGATGGGAACAACCCCATTGACTGCTCATCACTTTATGAAATTTTTGGTAGTAGACAATAGCTCTACCTACCATGGAGTACTAGGAAGACCAACGTTAATGGACTTATAGGCTGTTATGTTCATTCACCACTTGTGTATGAAGTTCCCTACTTAAAATGGCATCGCCACTATTAGAGGTGATCAAATGAGTGCAATGGAGTGCAATGGACGTTAAAATAATTTTGATGGACACTAACATGAATGACGTCTCTGAACGTGGGGAAGACGTCGAAATGGTGGATGCTTCTGAAGAAGAGGTTGTCTTTGAAGTAATAACAACCCCTCAAGAAGGGAGAGCTGCTAAAGGAGTGGCTAAGTTTGATTAACTGGATCCTTGCATCATTGATTGTGAAACTCAAATAGTAGGGGTGTCCAAAAGTCTCGAACCGAACCAGACTGAACCGAACCCGAACCGAACCGAATCTAGCGGTTCTTCATAAGTTAAATACCCGAACGAGTACCCGAATCGAGAACTGATGGGTTTGGGTCGGGTCTAGGTTCTAGACCAAGAACCGAAACTA